>PVKA01001869.1:65964-136291 GCA_004027165.1 Ctenomys sociabilis | reverse complement strand
CTGGAACTGTGACTCAGTAGTCAGCTATTTTCATGCTGTTATTGGCACTTTTTGGAAAACTGTGCAAGCTGATAACATACAAGGTCCTAGTTTATTCTGAACTCTTATATTGATATGCTCTCCCATCTTGGGCTTTTCCTAGTAATTCTCTCTGGGTAAGACCACCAGTCCCAGTTGGATGAAAACATATGAAAAGAAATATGATGTGTGATTTTTGTGGATTGTAAGAGAATGATTTTCCATCTGCAATGAAAAAGAAATCAAGATAGTTATCAATTATGTGTCAATCATTTGTGAGTCTTGCAGTTCTGTTTATAGTCCTAGAAGAGACACAGAAAATTTCTGTTATGAGTTCTGCTGTGTAAATTTTGGTTATGAAGTATAGAGACCGTGCCTCCAGCAGGAACAGGGGTCTGGTTTGTTTACTGATGAACATCATGAAAATAATTATTGACTGCAGCAAAGTTGACTAGCCAGCTCTGTGGTAAAGCCCATCTTTGCTTCATATGGGATTACATGAGGCTCAGGCAAATGTAATCAAATGATGATACTCTAATTTGTACAAGGAATCTTGTACAAATGACCTGCCTGTATCATTATTAACTCTCGACTCACAAGTATCTTATGTTTTCCCAAAATTCATGGGTTTGTGAAAGACTAACTTGCTATGTTCTGAGAACTGTAAAAATCTCATAGGTTTCATTAATGTAACCTACAATGCATGACTTTTGTAACTAAAGGCACTATATAATTTTCTAAAATTATATTGGGACTGGGGAGTTGGCTCAGTGGAATAAATTCTTCCTTGGCAAGCACAAGGGCCTAAGTTCAATAACCGGTTCCACCAAAAAAAAAAAAAAAAAAAAAGAAAGAAAGAAAAATAAGATAAAATAAAATTGTAGATAAGGTTATGTTAAATGTCCAGAATCATAGTAAGTGGAAATTAATATCTCTTTTGAAAATGACAAAGGCACACAATTTTATTTAGATTATGGTCTGCTAGGTTACCTAGTTAAAAAGTGAATGATCTTTAAATTTTGTATCATGAATATTGAAAATATTAAAATATCTCAAATGATGTTTCTCAATTAGAGAAGCTAGAAAATAATTTCTTTTAGCAGAAATTGAGCATATTTGAATGGTAAAATAGTTGTCATGTAATAGGATAAAATGTCTACCTATTCTTTCCTGCGTGGGAAGTTTTAAGAATGAAACTTTCATGAAATGTTGATCTACATATGAAATATTAGTTATGTTTTTCTTCAGAGAGCATCATTGCTGTATTGTGCCTCTGACAATCTCCCTTTAATTTGATAAATGTGTTTGTATTCAATGCAAAGTAGTTGAAATAACCAGAAATGCCTTATTTTCTTGATGTATTCTGAATTTACAGAAGCTTCTAAAGAAAATATTGCTTGAGGCTGGGAATGTTATGAATATTTCAGGAACTGAAGCTGTCAAAATATAGTGGGAAATGCCTGTTGGAAATGTAGAATAAATGAATGGAACTATGACAATTGAAAATTATAATGTATCCCTTGAAACAGATTTATTCTGTTTTTGGAAAATTTACCAGGGGATGAAAATGGCAAAGCTACAATAAGTTTTGGAAATAACAGTGAATATGAGTTATAAAGTGGATCTGATGGCATCTGGTGGAGTAAGATATAATTGAACTGCGAAGATAAATGTAAGTGTCCATTACTACATCAAAAATTATAGTGTGGTAGTGGAATAGTAACTCCATTTTGAATTTAATTTTGCATAGAAGATTTTACCTTTTAGTTACATAAATAGATATAAGGAGAGAAAATTTATTTTGTGTGAAATGAACATGCTAAGATACCCACTTACTTTTGTACTCAAAGTTATTTAGCACCCACTTTGTGTTAGCTATGGAGAGATTAAGTATAGCTATTAGAGGTAATACTTAGCAGGAGAGTATAAGTAAGATCTGAGTAAGTCAAATTAATAGGTAGCTGTCTCCTATATGTAAAGTACTACACAGTCTTATGCTTACATGGCTAGGATACATAGGCAAGGAGTCTTAATGAGGCTGGGGAAGAAAATAACTTTTGAACTGGGTCTTAGGAGAGGCCAGAAGAGCCCACATCAGCACTGTAGAATAAACTACCTTGGCGAGTCTTTGAGAAAAAAAGAAAAAAGAAAGGATCCAAATTTGAGAATTGTAAATAGTTTCATATGTGCCCACATAACTCATGACTGTTATGCTTTAGATCTAAAATGTCACCTTCAAATCCCATACAAAGAAATGGATTTGGCCAGAAGGCAGGATTTCAAAGAGTTCACTTGCACCCACCAATATTTCTCTGCCATATTACTCTCCTCTGTGGTCTCTGCCTTGCACCGAGAAATTGTAGTCTCCATCCATTGGAAACTGAACCAAAGAGGCCTCTGCTCTTTTAAGATTTTGGTTTTCCCAGGTAATTAATATAAGAGCACATACCAATAAAACAAACCTGTTTTCTGTGTCAATATTTAGATCTTTGATTCATTTTAACTTGAGTTTAATACATGGTGATAGACACGCATCTAATTTTTGTCTTTGGCATGTGGGAAGCCAATTTTTCCAATAGCAGTTATGGAAGAGGCTGTTTTTCTTCCAGTAAACCTGCATGGCACTTTGTCAAGGATGAGGCAGCTCAGTGTGTCTGTCGTTGTATCTGCATCTTCTAATCTGCTGCACTGATCCTCAGGTCTGTTTTGTTGCCAGTACCATCCTGATCTCATCACAGTAGCTTTGCAGCATAATTTCAAGTCAGGGATTGTGATGCCACCTGCCTTGCCTTTGTTGCCCAAGATTGCTTTTGCTATTGTAGTTCTCTTCTATTTGCAAATTAATTTTAGACATGTTTTCACTAGATCTGTGAGATATACTAATAGTATTTTAATGGGGATTGCCTAGATCTCTATAACAATGTTGGGAATATGGCAAATTTCACAATATTCATTCTTCCTATTCAGGAGCAATGAATATTTTTCCATTTTCTTAAATCCCCTTTGATCTCTTTTTTTTCAGAGTACTATAGTTTTCTCTGTATAGATCGTTTACTTCCTTTGTTATATTAATTTCCTAAATATTTTATTTTTTGGATGCTATTGTGAAAGATGTAGTTTCTCTACTTGCTCAGTGTGTTTGTTGTTTCTCTAGAGGAATGCTGTGGATTCTTTTGAGTGTTGACTTTGCATTCAGCTATGTGAATGAGTTTTATTATGAAATCTAAAAGTCGTTTGGTGGAATTTTGGGGGGTTTCTAGTAAAATACCATGTGATGTGCACATAACGATAGTCTGACTTTTTCCGTTCATTTATCTCTCTCATCTAGTTGCTCTGGCTAGATTTGCAGAACCATCATGAATAAGACTGGTGATCATGGGCATTGTTGTCTTGTTCCCAATATTAAAATGAAAGCTTTCATTTCTTGTTCACTAAGTATGAGGTTTGCTGTAGGTTTTTCATGGCTTTTCTCAGCTTAAGGTAAATATGATCTATTATGATTGTCTGTAAGATTTTTATCATGAATTATTGGAAAGTTTTGCACATCAAAAGAAATCACCAACAGAGTAAAAAGAAGACCCACAAAATGGGGAAAAAAATCCAACTATCCTTAGAAAAAGGACTTCTATCTAGAACATAGAAAGAATTAAAAATAATCACACCTCCCATTTCAATGACCCAATTTAAAAATGGGCAACTGAGATGAATACACATTTCTCAGAGGAAGAAATCTGAATGGCAAATAAACAGGAAAACACATTCGACATCACTGGGCATGTGAGATACGCAATTAAGACAACACTGAGATTGCATCTCACCCCAGACATCATGTCTACCATAAATAAGTCAACCAATAACAAATGTTGGAGGGGGCTTTTGAGAAAGAGAAACCCTTTTACACCACTGGAAGAGGTGTAGAATGGGGCAACCACTATGATATCAGTGCAGTGATTACTCAAAAAATGAGGATTACAGGTTCCACTCAAGCCAGCTATTCCCCTCCTGGGAATTTTTCCAGAAGCACTGAAAACAACATACCACATTGATATATGTACACCTATGTTTATAACAACACGCTTTGTCACAGGTAAACTTTGGAAACAACACAAATGCCCATCAGCTGAAGAATGAAATAAAAACATGTGTATTTTTTTGTACAATGGTGTGTTACTCAGTTATAGAAAAGTATAAACTTAAGACCTTTATAGGTAATTTGATTCAACTAGAGATCATATTTATAAGTCAAATAAACCAGGCCCACATGTATAAACATTGTATTGTCTTCCTACTGTAAGAACCTGACAGAGGAATTAAAATCTGAAAGGTACATTACATATAGTGAAAAGGAAAGTAACTACTCAAAGGGAAGGCCAACTGGCATGAGGGAGAGGAGAAAGTAAGAAAAAAGGGAAAAAAATATATGTATATACCCAGGATAGTTAGGACAATCGCATTGCTGATTTCTGTATTATTCCTAATGTGTTTTAAATGTTTTCTTCTCTTTGAAAAAATAAAAATAAATAAATAAAACAAACTTTGCTCCAAATGCTGTTCCTAAGATTGAGTAAACTAGATAGATTTATTGAGAGTTGTCATATTCTTATTTGAAAATCAATGTGTAAATGAGCCATCTAACAGTTTTTTCAAACATGATTATGATTCTATATATTTCAAAATCCTTCTTTGGAATGGTACCATAGCCTTAATACTACTCCAAAATACAATTAATATTTTATTGTGATACAAAGTTAATAAAATTAAATAAGATTTTAAGATGGATAATTTTGTGAGTTTTCTCATATCTTATTCTGGAGGCAATCATATGTAAATCAAGAAATCTTCTAAGAAAGCTGACTTAGGAAAACCTTCTGAAAGAAAGGTCACCATAGTCAGCCTCCTGAAGAAGATGATCTTATGGTTGTTTTCAAAATGAAATCAGTTTTTAATAAACTTTTGTCATGGTTTAGGGGTTTTGCAAAGGGAAAGTACAATGCAGGACACATTTTATAAGATTGCTTTAGGGGCTGGCCAAATAGCTGAGGGGATTAAAGTGCCTGCAAGAAGGTGCAGGGGTCAGGGGTTTGATCCCTGAGCCTGCCATGCCATCCCCGCCCTGGGTTGCTTAGATGGCAATTGAGCCTAGGCATGTGTCTGTTATCCCAGCGTGTGGGAGGCTGTAAACAGGAGAAGTCCAAGCTAGTAGTCACACCCTGAACACCTTGCAGACCCTTCCCTAAAAAATACAGAAAACAACATTATTTTATAGTGAATTATCCCAAAAATTTTATATAAAGAGTACAGGAAATTTGTGCATACACTAAAGACCAAAGATTCCAGCTAAGGGCCTGAATCCCAATATCCTGCATGAATCCATCTGAAGATCTAAAGCTCCTAACAATGTCTTTTACCAGTCCATCTAGAGGTCTAGAGTCTGTGACAATGTTTCATGCAGGCCAGCCTCCTGGATCTGCACTGGGAAGTCCAAAGTGTCCGTGGTTGATGATAAAATGTCTGTGGCAGAAAGATGAAGGATCTTTGCTAGCAGGCTGAGGAATCTGCACTGGAGGTGGAAAGCAAAGGTCAAGGAAAGCAGCAGAGCTCCCTGGAAAAGCACAACAGCCGTCCTTGGTAGTAGTGAGGTCCTGATCTCTTTCAATGATGAGGAAAACTGTATTCCCATCAAGAAAGCCAACACTTCAAGTTTCTCTATGAGACTGAGTTGTACACCATCTTCGCTTCTGGAACCAAGAAGTGATGCTCAAAGTGAAAACCAGAGCTACCCCGAAGTGAAGCTCAGCCATCCTCAGTGATAATGAAATCAAGTTAGCATCAAGGCAGGAGGGCATGGCAGAGGAACACTGAAGAGGAGAAACTGCGTGCGTGGCAGGGCAGGCAGGAAGCAGCAGCAGCAGCTGGCTTCCCTTTCCCTTCTATTCCATTTTGTAAGTGTATCAACTGGTGATACCCACACCTTCAGGGAAGGGAGTTCTTTCTTCAGGATATCCATCCAGGCACACCCCCAGATCTATGGTAAAACATTCAGGGGGCTAATTTAGTGTCACCCACTTCTAATGCAATATCGCACATCCACGATCTGCCACCTCCCACAAGCCCCACCTGTGAACACAGGAGGTATCAGGAGCATCAACATATGAACCCCAGGGGCATTGTGTATGAATTCTTTTTTTTTTTTTTTTTTTAATTTCTTTCTTTCTTTTTGAATTGAAAAGACATTTAATGAGGTTGTATTGGACTGAAAAAGCAGGAACTGGGTTAGACTTTATGAGTAGTGGACGAGTTTTTTGGGAAGTAGGAGAGGAGAGATTTCTGCTCTTAAATTAGGGGCTGCTGAGATGCTAGTAGGAGAAGTAGAAGAACGCCTGGATGGACTCAGTCACTGAACCAATCTGGTTAACCCTCAATAGTAGGCAGTTACAGGCCTTCTTCTCAAAGGCTTGTACAATTCTCTTGATGTTGGTAACTGTGAGGAAATCCCCTATGATCTGGATATCCACCCCCAAGAAGAACGAGGTCCATGTGGCCCAGTCATCTTGGTCAAAAGGGTCCTCAGTGGAGACCACAGGAGAGTTCTTAATGAAGTTCTTGTACAGTCCCCTAAGCTTCTCCCCCATGATGTGCCTGGAAGGATCATCAAGGGACTTGAAGTCAAGATCGTACTTCCCACTGTGAAGGAACTCAGATCCTGCCACATTCATGCCCATCACCACCTTGTCTGGGTAACCAGCTGCCTGGAAAGCCATCTCCAGAAGCTCCAGGGCCTCACTGTTCTCCAGGATGTTGGGTGCGAAGTCATTCTTGTCTCCAACTTTGGTGGCATCCTTCCCATACCTGGCCTCGATGACCCCGTTAAAGTGGTGGCAGACCTCAACACTGATCCACTTGGCTTCTTTAAAGGAGCTGGCTCCCACAGGCAGAATTGTGAGCTCCTGCAAGGCCATCTTGGTTCAAGCATGAGAGCCCCCATTGATTATGCTGAAGGCAGACACTGGGAGTATGAGGTGAGGATTCTCAGCAAGAGCTGCAATGTGTCGGTAGAGCAGGACTCCCTTCTCAGCTGCTCCTGCCTTGTGCACTACCAAGGGCACACCCAGGATGGCATTGACCCCCAACTTGGACCTATTCTTGGCCCTGTCCAGCTCAATCATAAATTTATCAACTTTTTCTTGATCCACAATGCTTAGTTTCTTTTCCAGCAGAGTGGGGCCAAGAGTCTTGATGTGTTCCACTGCATTCAGTAATCCTTTCACCAGGTACCAGAGTTTGTCTTCATCTCTTAGCTCTGGAACTTCATACATACCCATGGAAGCTCCACTAGGCAAGCTGCTTGGAATTGGCCCTTGGCTGTGTGCAGGTCCATCCCCACTGTGGGGTTGCCCCTGGAGTCCAGGATTCCTTGGGCAAAGATTTTCTGCATGGCCATAGCTGGAGTATCTTCCTTGGAGCTCTGGATGGAGCACTGAGTCAAGGTGGCAGCTGAATTTTCTTTTGTTATTGTTTTTTCTTTCTTTCTTTCTTTCTTTCTTTCTTTCTTTCTTTCTTTCTTTCTTTCTTTCTTTTTTTCTTTCTTTCTTTCTCTTTCTTTCTCTCTCTCTCTTCCTTTCTCTCTCTCTCTCTCTCTTCCTTCCTTCCTTCCTTCATGCAATGTTCAAGAGGTCATCTTGCCACTTTGCAAAATGAGAAACATCTGAGTCCTGAGCCTAGAATTTATTTGTGGTATGAACTTCAATAAAGCATATAGCATTGGGTGTTTTTTTTATTGAAGTACAAATATCAATGAGACAGTTTTAAGATACCTTGACAAGATGGATTTGATAAATTAATACATTGCAAACTGTTTTCATAATGTTTTGGTATCATACAAGGTACATACATGATATTATGCTTACAGACATTATTATACCATATGTCTCTTACCATTAAATAGAGTGTAGCTCTGTGCATATCTTATTTTTTACACCTGAATTACATCAAAGATTCAATAATTAATACTTTCTATCTTGTTATTTTCCTAGTGGTTGTCCATAGTACTAGAAGCCGACATAATATCCTGTCCAACCACCATTAGTGCAAATCTTGCCTCTCATAGAATTACGTAGAAGCACAGTGTTATCTATCCCAACTGTACTGTCCATACACACACATCATGATTCTTCCTTTCTATACCCCTTCCTTTGTCTACACCTGTCAAAGATGGGCACTCCATTGTCATTCAACTAACTTAGGTGCTTGAACTCAACAACACAGTCCAACACAGTCCAATATTCCACAACAATAGTGAGTTATCCAAAGAAGTTGTCGACCATAGCCGTTTACAGCTCAACTTATTATTATGGCTCAGCGGTGTATACTTCATTTTTATACTTTTCTGGTGGATGGTTAAGACCTAGATAGAGCAAGACTTATATACCTACACATGTACTTTATGTTTCTTATGAGGTCAATGAAGTCCCCTCAGGGTTTATCCTGTAGTCCTGTACCTTATTCTGGGTATATATATATATATATATATATATATATATATATATATATATATATATAAAGCAATACAGCCAGTATACTTGAAATCCAGGGAATTATATAAATTTAAAATATAAGGTATTATGTGAGATAAATACATTTGTCAGATAACTGTTTCTGACTTCAAAACCCCCTGAAATCTGTTTATCCTCATATTATGGCTGTTATATTTACATTGTTTTTAATTAATCACTAATGGAGTAATAACTTAACATAGAAATCTATTTCCAATGCTCCTAGGATTGCCTTGTTATGTAGGACATGGCTGTGGCTGGCTATGATGGAGAGAGAGTTAGGAAAGAAGCTGTTAATTGGTTCTTTACAGGTAGGCAGAGCTGAGCCCACACCACCCCACCACTGCAGGACAAGGTGCCCTCAGTAGGAAAGGGAGGCATAACCATGAAAACTCCAAAGATCAGAGAGGAAGAACTGCTTATAGAATCATGATTTCTATGAACTACACTGTTACAACGTAGGTTACATTTTATAGCCTCTGACAGCATATCTACATTGGTTTATCATTCCCTAAAGTATTTTAACATTATTTTATTCATTTTATTATTCTCTGTTTATGATAATTCAAATGAAGATCAGGAAGATTATAGGACTTAAATAAAATCTGTTACTGAATAATGGAATTTGATCTTCTGATTAAAGGAGCATCCCTTTCCTCTTAGTCATCATCTTTTTCGGGGTGAACATTTTCCTTATAGATTGTGGGCACTAATTTTGTGTGAAAAATAACATTTCCAATACTTCCTCCTATTCCTTTTTTGTCTTGTAAGGATATGGCAAACCATCAGAAATGTGAGGTTAACAGTCATAAATTTTAAGAAGCACACATAATTTCTTAAAATTTCAATGTTTGTCGTTTACTCCCTAGTTTTGTTTTAAAGATCTTGGTATTGTTGCTTTACTTTCCAGGAAGATGACTTGGGTTCTACAGAGAGGGGATGTTCTCTGTGTTGGAGATAAATAGAGATGAAAACCTGGTCGGGCATAACACTGAATGTGGAGCTCACTATGCTATCACACAGAGTTTGCCTATGGTAGCAACTAATGTGCCAGGTTGTCACTGGCTAGGAGAGTGACCGCAATGGGTTTTCTTGTAGTTCATCACTTCCTTTACAATGAAACCATCATATTAGGCAGCATAATATGCTTAGTGCTAGTGCCTGTCTAGTTAGATGGATGCAATTTTTTAATATCCATAATCATCAATAAGGCCACATTGTCCTGTAGTGATTCCTTGGTGAGCAGAGCACAATAATTTCTATCAATGAAAGCAAAATAAATGCTAAAAATTATTATGCTGATGCTCCTTTTCTTTCAACTCTTTTACTAACAGAAATTGTCCAGTTATGTGAATGGGAAAACAGAAACACATAGTTTGGTATGTAAAAATATTTTTAGTACATAAAATTATTTTGAACTGTAACATGCCCTTTATCTTTGAAGCTGTGTGAAAGTTCACTGATAGTGTTGTCTTTCATAGACTGCTATAGGCAAACATCATATGGGATGATAGTTGAGACGGCAAAACAAGAAAAGTTAATTTCAAGTGGGAATCTTGTACAAAATGAGGTACAAATGAGGGATACATTTCAAAGGTGAAGTTGAGTCCAGTGAAATTTAGAAAATGTAGTGAGTACCTAAAATTTTTAAAACACACATTAAAAGATGTATTTCCAATAATCTTACTCACAATACTTTTCCTCAATTCAGACAGTTACATTGCTCTAGCTACTTTTTGAGGCGATTCTGGTGTCCTGTTCCTGTCATTGCCCCAGTGTCCTGGATGCCTGATGAATTGAAAACGTTTTTTTGGCAGAACCTGGGATTGAACTCAAGCCTTTGCACTTGCCAGGAGAGCACTCATTCTACTGAGCCATCTCCCTGGCCCCTGAAAATGTTAAACTTTCCCTTGGACTTTGGAGAAGAGCTAGAACTCACATGTTATGAGACCTAGTGAATGAGGTGGATGAGATTACCCAGGAACATCTTTCAGGAGCTTTCCTTTTTTGTAGGACAAAACTCCATTGCCAACCTCACAATATTTTTGATTATGCTGCATCAATGATAAGAAGAAATACTTTCAAACTTTTGCTTTAGAAACTGACAAGTATCATGAGCTCAGTATGTTTGAAGTGGTCAGGAGTATTTTAAGAAGAGATTAATAGTAATGTGTCTTTTACTATAATTTAAAAAATTATGATGCACTGTATATATACCATTTTATCTTACCATGCGTAATGAAGTTACAGCTTGTGTTATCCTCAGAATCCTCTAGAGGACATTCAGGTTGTTGAAATGACTATGTAGTTAGTTGTCATAAGATAAGATTCATTTTGTAACTGAAGAACAAATGGTTTCTTTAAAGATGACTGGTGCTTCCCACCAGCCACACAGGAAAACAATTGCATAGCTTAATACATCATAAATAAAGGGCTGGGAAAATAGCTTGGTGGTCTAAGCACCTGCCTGGCAAGTGCAAGGAGCCAGGTTCAGTCCCTCATACTGCATGCCATGCTGGCCCCAGCACCATGGGCGTGCAGTGTCAGTCACTGAAACCAGTGTGATGGCACACACCTGTAATCCCAGGGCCGGGAAGGCTGAGACTGAAGGATCACTACAAGTCTCAGCTGTGTAGTGAGACCCTATACCAAATTAGTTTTAAAAAGATTAAAAAATCACAATATAAAATTTTATGACAAAGATCACAACTAAGTTGTTTATGAAGGAGTAGGATGAAATAAAAAGAAAATAAATAGAAAAGATATTTTTGTTTCTTTTGAATACCATTTCTATTTTTGTCACTTTTAATCAAGTAAGTGGCCAACATTTTTATTGCTTTGAATAGAGTATATATGTATTTTCACAAATCATAACTCTTAATGATTCCAGACATATAATAAAGTAAGAATTTTCTGACATCAACATTTTAAAATTCACATGCTGAACATCTGTGTGGAAAAAGTTGTCAGTGTAATGGTGCAACCATCTGTACTGTGATGAACAAATAGTAATCTCTATTTGTTAGAAGGTGTTAAAAAATTTCAAGTTTGAAAGAAAAAGTCAAAATTTAACTTTTATTCTGTATGTAAAATCCTCAGATAATAAATTTTAAGTACGAAGAGTCACTTATCAAGTTAGTGCTTTTTTTTTAAAAGATGTTAAGCACATTTACAAAATAGTTTCACAGCAATTCTAGTGCTACACAGACTAGAATTTTAAATTCTAAATAACTGAGCAATGCACTCTAAACTAGTGAATTCCAAGAAGTTGATCACCAGAACATGTACTGAAGCCTCTGGAGTTGCACTTTGTGAATGTGGACCTATCAGGATGTGAAGGAATGTTTTCAACTCTCTGCTTCTCAGTTTTGCCTTGAGAATAGATGATGAAATATACCATGAGGAGGAATTGAATGGTTGTGTCAATAGATATTAAACAGTACAGTTCTTAGTTCTGTGTAAGCATTAGCTACTTTATTATCAAGGTATTTACAATTCTTTATGGGAATAAACAAACTCTAACAGATTTTGAGAAGTGATCTTTCATTTTATATCCCTTCCTTTTATGACCTTGATAGAAAATAACAAACAGAACAAAAATAGTGAACTTAGGTAAATGGAAATTTAGTGTGTATTTTTAAACAAACATTTTCCCTCTCTTTTAGGGAGACTTTACATTCAGTTGTTTGTTTGTTTATTCAGTTAGTGCGATAATTAGCTATTTGAGCTCTGAAGCCTTTGGTTATAATTGTAATTTATGATTCACGCAAGAACAACAGCCAATATCTAAAAACATCTGCACTTTAACCAGATGTTTATGTCTAAGTACCAAATGTTAAACACATTGGATATTTATATTTATTTTAATTGTCTTAATACTTGTAATTAGCATATTTACAAAACTGCAGTTAAGTAAAAGAATAAACCAAAAGAAAAATTTTTAATAAAATGAAATATTCATGAGCATTCCAAAATATACTTTAGTATGTTGAATGTATTTGTCTTATAGAATATAAGAAATAAAATAGAAATTTATCTGCACATAAAAGCTTTGCAACTAGTTAAGATAATAATAATCTGTTTGAAGGAAAATCTTTCAGAATGTTGACAGACATAAAGTAATCTGCACTTAGCAATTTAAAATATGCTAAAGATTTTTCACCTACCCCCGTAACTTAAACTTTCAAAAGGTGCACATCCTACTGATGATTTTACACCTGCAGTTATAAAATTCATTTGCCAGCATTTGTGTCCTACTTTTTGTAAAAATCTCAGTTCACCTATTCCAAAGATTTGGCTAAGAGTAGATTCACTTAAAACCTAGTATTTATGTCTTATTCTTTCTTCCCATGTTCTTTGTTTTCAAATCAAAGCAACCAGAATCAAGATCCAGGAAAGAAGAAAATAAGAACTCTGTAACTTGGCTGTCTTCAAAGAAGAGACAGAAAGCCAAATCTTAAGATTAAACCATTTTGCACACCCTTGGGGACAGCCACTATTGAAGTATATTTTGTTATATATCTGTAAATCCCATCTGAATTTAAAAATTATTCTTCTGAATGAGAGAAATGGTCCCATTAATTTGTACATCCCCTGGAAGAACTATTAAGTATGACACTAATGTGACATTCTGCAACCCTGACAGCCTTATCAGTATAATGACAGCAGAGACCATCTGTCATTGGGTCTCTGTTTGCAGTTTGGGTACCTATACATTTCAATTATGTTACTCTTCAAGGTTCTAGCTTGTCCTTGCAGTGTGTGTTCACAGCACGCTGAATGATACCATCCTTCACCTGACTCCTTGAGCAAATGGATGCACACAGAGACGCATACATGGAAAATGCTTGGTTTTGCACAAATATTTCAGATATGAGACTAAAATAAGATAAAATTGACTCAAAATCTTTCCAGAGAATGAAGAACACTGAACTTTAAGAAGCAACACTGAAAAATATTTATTTGCAGACATGATATAAAAAGTTCTAGACAGGATGGAAAGCTGCCAACAATTGTACGATAGTTATCTTCAGAAAAATACAGAATCACACACTGGTAATAAAGCTTACTTAAATATGACAGTTATTGACATCTTACACACTCCTTGAGTTTATCATTTAGCAGGGAAAGAAGCAAAGAAGCAGATATGTAGGAAAGCTGTCTTTTCAGTGTTTGTTTAGTTGCACGACTGAATTAAAAAGTCATCTCTGCCTCTCTTCCTGTCTCTGAACCTGTCCCTGTCTCTGTCTGTCTGTCTCCCTCTGACTGAGTCTCTCTGTTGCTCTCACAATATATGTATTGTTCTACATTCTGAATCTTCAGATAGGAGTGAGATAACAAGTTCTTTTTATATTGTTTAAATGTATAAATGCATTAATAATAATGTAACTGAAAGTAGTGATACACACATAAGTTCATTATCTTTTATTTTGTTCCTTTTGGAACAATCTACAACATTTTGAAGTGCATGGCACACTGACTTTGCATCATAACTGGCCAGCAGTCGGTCTGTCTTTCAGTTGTTTAGAGTTTCGTGACAAGGGCAGGAAACTTCGCATATCATTTGGTTATAACACTCCCATACTCTTAAATGTGTTGCTTTATTTCTTAGAATTGTGAATCAATTTATCATTTGCAGAGATGTTCCCTACTGTATTGGAAATGACAGAAATTTAAATGTTCACAGACAACTTAGGTTTACCAAAATAGGATAGTTGTCATAAAGTGGCTCAGCTCTTAATTCCTTGTTGTATTGAGATGTCCACACTTGTATATAACTTAAAATGTTATGGCTTTTAAAAATAAGTAAAATACCAGACCTCAGATTCACGTAAATTGGTTAGAAATGAAAGGCTTCCATAAGTGCAGTAACATATACATAAGAGAACATAGCCATGTGAAATGATAACGTATGCCCTTTCATTACACAAGATGTATAGGATCCAGCTATGACATGAATGAGGAAGTTCAAATGAAATTATGATCCTGATGAAGGAAGAGAACTGGATATGAATACTGGAAAATACTTGACATTATATATAACTGTATACATGTCCATCCCATGGCCAGCCTAAGACATGCATATGTGACATAATATATTTGAGTTGGGTATTTACCCAGAAGGATCAACACACCTTTTTCAAAGGAAAATTAGAGACTACAAAATAAGGTTTTTAAAAAAAAAAATTTTATTGTATTTCAGGAATGAGTCTACAGTATGTTCAGAGGCTCACTACTAGATTGGACTCACAGTAATCTGCCTGTTTATAGCCTCCCAAGAGCTGGGATTACAGGCATGTGGCACCATGCTCAGTCTCAATTGACTTCTTAGTGCACCCCTGGGGGCAAGACTGGCATGGAAGGCCTGGGGATTAAACCCCTGGCCCCCACACCTGCTTGCAGGTGCTTTAATCTGCTGAGCTATTTGGCCACCCTAAAACAAGTTTTCATAAGCTCAAGTCCTAATATAGAATATGTATTGGTAGGCTGTCTGAAAGTCTATACAGCCTACACACACACACACACACACACACACACACATATACACATTTATATAATATATACATTAATGTAACTGTTTTGTGTTTTCTTACGATGAATATATTTAGTATACCAAAGTATTCAGCAATCTGAGTCATAGCTAGGCACAATGGGAAAACTCTGTAAAAATAACACAGTTCAGCCAATCCAAATGTTACCCCAGGAAGCCAGAAGTGCTGGTTGCCTCTGCACTGAAAGGATTTGGCCCAATTTATGAATAACACACTATTCCACAGGTCTAGTCCGAAAAAGGAGAAATGGCCTGTCTTGCACATCCCCAGAGGATCACTAGTGTTTTAAAAAAGTACATCTCTGTGTATTGCTAGCAGTTCAGCATTTAAAGCCTAGAACATGAGTCATAACTCTACCTACAGATGGACCCAGATGTTGGCATTACTGTATGCATTATTCAGAATACATAGCCCCTCACTTGTTAACTAATGTATGAAACAGTTTGCCTTCAGTACTTGCTCTTATATCTATCAACCATAGTATTTTTAGCAGGTAATTTTTCCTTTAAAATTTCTCTGCAATGGGAAAAAGCAAAGGGAAAAGAAATAAAGGGAATAATATATGCATACAAGAAACAGTTAAGGTAGTTTTACAGACAACTTTTCTTAGTTCCTTGAACAGTGTATTTCATGCTAATGTTTAGACATTTATGTCTTGTGCACTGAATATGCTATGAAGGCAGCAATACACAGTGCATCAACTCTTCTATCTGTCCTACTAACCTGTTTTGAAATTTGATTTCATCATTTGTTTCTCCTTTTTGTCTTTAAAGTTAAACATAAGAAGAAAAACGTTACAGGAAATTAAGAAGAGAAAATGAGAAAAGAAGGAAGACAAAGTAATTGAGCTGTAAATGCTCCTCTTTTTTTGTCTTTTTGAGACAGGGTCTCACTATGCAGTTCAGGCTGGCCTTAGGCTCACTTTGTAGCTCAGGCTGGCCTCGAACTCACAACAATCCTCCTGCCTCAGCCTCCTGAGTGCTGGGATTACAGGCCTGCACCACCACGCCCGGCTATAAATGCTCCTTTTCATAGATCATCAGATACCCCCAGTACGATTATCCAAGCTGTCCTGCTACGTACATAGATCTCTTTTCTCCATTCTCTCTCCTGTCCTCCTCATCTTAGTAATTCCTTCCTTTGGGGCAGATTCATTCCTTTTCACAGTATCCACTGTACCTTCACGTTGTATTTACTCTTACGCATTTTTACGCTAGGGAGACAATATGATGTTGGCCCATGTGGGTCTGATTTATTTGACTTAAAAATATGGTTTCTAGTTGCATCCATTTACTGATAAAAGCCTCAAATTTGTCCTTTTTATAGCGGGGTAATACTCCATTGTGTGAAAGTACCACATCTTCTTTATCCATTCCTCATGTGATGGGCATTTGGGTTGCTTCCAAGATTTAGCTATGATAAATTGTGCTGCTATAAACATGGGTGCACATATATGTGTGTGGTATATTTTCAGTTTTTTTGGAAGAATAACTAGGAAGGGAATAACTGGGTGGAACAGGACCTCTAATGCTGGTTTTTTGAGGAGTATCCAAACTGATTTCCATAGTGGTTATAACAGTCTACACTTCTGCCATCAGTGGAGAAGGATTCCTTTCTCCCCACTGCCCCTAAAGCATTTGTTATTGGTTGAATTCTTTATAACAGCTATTCATTCTCAGTTGAGATGAAATCTCAGCATTGTTTTAATTTTAATTTTTCAAATAACCAGTGATGTTGAATAGATGCTTTTCTTTCTTTTTCCCATTTTGCATGCAAAAAATCTGGTAATCTGAATATGTAAGTTGAAAGCAACACTATGTAATAAAAAAACACTGTCAAATTCATACATTTTGTTGAATAAAATTCTGTGTAATTTCTACATTTTAAAATTTTATTGTTAAAGAGAGTACAAAATAGTGTTAAGATAGAAACATTACAAATGACACAGAATTTCACTAAACAAAATAACATGAATTTCATAATATTTGTTGTATTACATAGTGTCTCCAAATTAGTTCTTCGTGTTACTAAATATATGCTTGAAAAATTGGAAGAAGAAAGAAAGAGATATACAAGAAAGTAAGAAGAGAATTAGGTAAAATAATTGAAAAAAGGCATCAAACAAAATTAAGCACCAGTTGCTCTTTTCTACAGACCAGCAGAAATCCATAGTACTGTTGTCTAAACCATCATGCTCACATGTATAGATAAATCTCATTCTCCAACTCCCTCTCCTGCCCTTCTTTTCAGCTCAGTAATTCCTTTTAAACAGGCTCATTTCCTTTCCTGGTAACTTCTGTACCCTTCAAATTTCATTTTTTATTTCAAGTTCTCAAACTCAGGAGACAATACAATGCTTGCCCATGCAGGTCTGATTTATTTGACTTAAGAGAATGGTCTTTATGTGTATCCATTTACTGATAAAAGCCTCAAATTTATCCTTTTCAGGGCTGAGTAGTACTCCATTGTGTAAAAATGTTTCATCTTCTTTATTCATTCCTCAGTTGATGGGCATTTGTGTTACTTCCAAGATTTAGCTATGACAAATTTCACTGCTACAAACGTGGTACACATATATCACCGTGGTGTGATGTTTTCTGGAAAAATAAGAGGGGAGCAGTTGGCTTGAATAGGTTGTATTCTCTTAGAAATATTCACCCTATAATTTTATTTTTACCCTAAACCAAGTTATGTTATGTGTGGTCTTTTGTTACTGGTTTCATTCATTAACTTAGTGTATTGTTTCTATGGTTCATTAATATTACAGTCTAAATCATTTTTCTTTCTTTAATATGGTCAATCTTAAATTGAATAAATGTAATTTTAAAAAATAAAAATAAATTAATTTGAAATAAAACGATATGCTAATTTATTTCTATCACAACTAGAATAGGACCAATGTGCACAAAGTAACATCAGTGAGTAGATTCTTTTTTTTTTTTTTTTTGTCTTGTTTTTGAGACAGGATCTCACTGTGCAGTTCAGGCTGGCCTCAAACTCACTTCGTAGCTCAGGCTGGTCTCGAACTCACAACAATCCTCCTGCCTCAGCCTCCCGGGTGCTGGGATTACAGGCATGCGCCACCACACCCGGCTGAGTAGATTCTTTAGATGCTGTATTTCCAGCTTGTCCTGCCCTGTTCCCTCCAATCTCATACACTTTAATTAAAACTTATTGGGTTTTTTCTTAGAACATGAATCATTTTTTTCATTTGCGATGATTCCTCATGTAGAATATTCGATGTCCTGAAGAAAAAATGTGAAACCTAAATGTCCGTGGACAATCTGGGCACATGAGGGATGGGCCGCTAGATGCCTGCACTCTGCCCAGTTTCCTCTACTTGCATGTTCCTCATAAGAAAGGACCTTACCACTTCCATTGCCAAGCAAAGCTGCCAAGTCTAAGGCCTCTGTAACTAGTTATAGCCAGCTTTGCAGGAGAGAAAGTGAATTAGCATGCTATAACTCATGATTTCCATATGCTTAGCTAGTCAGAATTGAAGGACTTTTTCATGCACAAATAGAGTCATTTAAGTCAACATTTTTTAACCTGAAACTGAGGATTGAATATAGGGGCTTCTCACTGTGCTACATCCCCAGCCCTTTTTATTTTTAATTTATTTTGTCATTTTGACAGGCTCTTAGGAAGTTGATAAACCTCTCAGCCTGGACTCAAACTTGCAACCATCCTTCCTCAGCCTCCTGGAGTAGCAAGATTATAGGCATTCATTACCATCCCCAGATCACATTAGGATATTTAGATAAAGGTACATGCAAAGAGGATGATTAGTTGTTTATAATTATATGAAATTTGTATATTTTTCTTTTATACAAATGTGCAATTAGAACTAAGTTTTATTGGAAAAAATTGGTTAAATTTTTAAGCTGTAGTCATTGAATTTCTTTTTAAATTGTAGAAGACTTGCATATTAAATATGTAATATAATCAGTTACTACCTTATTTTATATTATTAATGAGTTTGAGTAGAATTTATAGGTAATACTCCTGCAAAGGATTTCATGAAGTACACACAATTTTAAAGGATAGATATTAATTTTGAACACCTATTTATCATGTTAGTTAGGTAGTCATGTAAACATATTTAGAATTAGGTGTTTTCCATTACCATGCAAGCATTCTGATTCTTAATAGCCATAGGGCCATAAAAGTAGAAAATGAATAGAGCTAACCTAATAACCAATACTGTAGTGTGGATGTATTTTTTAATTTTTAAAAATATTTAGTATATTCATCTGGTACAGGGTCTCACTGCATAGCTCTGATTCATAGTGATCCTCCTGTTTTAGCCCCTTGCCCCAGTACTGGGATTATAAGCTTGTGCCACTACACCCAGTTCTTCAGCTTGGCATAGGGCTGGCACAGCATGCAGTACTGGGGATTTAACCTGGGTCGCTTGAGCTTGCAAGGCAGGAGCTTAGACTGCCTAACTATTTCCCCTGCCCAATGTAGATATTTTTATTAGCATAAGCCATTTAGCATGAAAGAGTAACTCAGGGTTGGAATGATGTAAGACAAAACAAATATGAAGTGATCAATGCAAAATTAAAAGGACATTACTCAATGAATTCGAAGCAGTTATTTTTCATGGGATATATAAATGGAAGCATGCGAATGGTGTAGAACATCATCCTCAGGATTAAATGTGGACTGTAGCACTGCAAATGGCTATGTCAACCAGAGTATGTTTTTTCTAGTGAGTAATATTTTACTGAAAGAACACATATTGTAAGTCAGGTAATCACATGGTCTAGTTTGATCAGGATTGTACGAATTTTCACTTTAATTTCAAACTCTCAACAATAAATTATAAGGGAACTCTAAATGCAGTATTCTATAATTTATCAAAGGATCAAAGTGCCCACATTCCAGTAGTGTAAAGCAGCCTTCGTATCTGTGGGAACCCCAGCCCCAGATTCCCCCAAAGATAGGTCATGAAGTCAGCTGCTCCTACTCTTAGGTCTTCCAAAAATTTCCTTGTTTAAAATCTTAAAAGTAGACAGTTAGGATTGTATTTCTCCTATCCTAAAGAAAAAGTGTGTTTTTGTGTTTGTCTTACTTTGTCGTAAGAGACTTGTCATCTTTGCTCCTCTCCCCTTCTTTTGTCAGGATGACACTAATTCTATCTCCAATGTTGGTCTTGACCTCCTTTGAAGTCTTCAGGTTCCAAACTGCTTGCTTATCTTTTCTCTATTAGTTTATCCATCAAGTAAAAATAATATAATGAACCCAGCATTTAAGATAAAAAACACATCATCTGCTCACTTAAGACATCATTGGCCAGATCACTGGCCAAGACAAATTTTAACTTTTAAGATCATCCCACATGTCAAGTAGATGATCAAATTTATCCACACAATGATCTCAGAATCACCCAGATTTATCATTTTGCTGTTCAGTTATCACTTTTGGTTGGTTTGTCCAGGTTCAAAAATCAGAGTTTGAGAAAAAAGAAAAATAAATGTTGCAGCTCTAATTATGTAGGGAAACTTTTCTCATTGAGATACATTAGGTGTTTTTTTTTTCTGCCTAAAGGTTTATTTATATGGCTAGTTGTTACTAGTCCTTTAAAGTATTCTTATTATTATTCAACCTATATTCATCATAAGAATAAAATATTTTCAGAGTTGATAATCTTAAAATCATATAATGGAAACAATAACGTGACTGTAAGTCTTTTAACAAAGTCATATTGACTAACAACATTTTAGTATTTTCCTAGTACTCACTTATCAATGTAAATATTTATAGTACATTATACTTATTAATAAACATATTGAAGTGTGATGTAATTAGCAAATACATAAAAGTCAAACAGTGAATAACACTATTTTAAAAAAAAAGCAGCTCATGGATAAAACTCACACAAGCTACACTTAGGTAACTGCACTTATAGATAACTGAACCTGGATGACATCTATGCTACTTTGAAAATGCCCCCTGAGGACAGAGCAGCCATGAGCCAACCATAGCACTCCACATTCACATCTCAGGTGCATCCAACAACACTCAAAGGTCAAGGTAAGGAAATAGCTGGAAAGGCTGTAACCAGAATCGAAACTCTAGAACACAGAGATAACACATTTGAGTAAAAAATGACCACTTAAACACCCAGTCAAGAAATGGCATGTGAGATGAACACACAATTCTCAGAGGATGAAATTAAGGAAGCGAATAAATATATCACAAAATGATCCACATCACTAGCCATCATGAAATGCAAGTTAAAACAACACTGAGATACCATCTCACTCCAGAAAGAATGGCTATCATAAAGAAATCAACCAACAACAAATGTTGGAGGGGATGTGGGGAAAAGGGAACACTTCTCCACTACTGGTGGGAATGTAGACTGGTGCAACCATTATGGAAATCAGTGTGGAGAATCCTCACAAAAGTAGGACTGGAAATCCCATTCAAGCTGGCTATGCCCCTTCTGGGAATTTTCCCAAAAGAACTAAAAACATCATATCATAGTGATATATGTGCACCTATGTTTATAGCAGCACAATTTGTGATAGCAAAATCTTGGAAACAACTAACATATCCATCACATGAGGAATGGTTGAAAAAGATGTGGTATTTCCATATAATGGAGTATTACCCAGCTATAAAGAATGATTAAGTTGAAGCATTTATATTGAAGTGGATTCCACTTGAACATATACTCATAAGTGAAATAAACCAGACACACATGTACAAATATTGTATAGTCTCCCTAGTATAATAAATCAAAACATGAAATACAAATAGAAAGATATAACAACAACTAAAAGAATTTAGTCAGATAGTTAACAACCTAAGTCATAGATCAAAAATTGGAGAAATGGAAGGGCTTCAAGATCAGCCATCATTTTGGCTCTAGCCTTTCAAGGTCAGTGAAGACTCAGGACATAGGAGAACCTGTACTGTAACATCATGGAACTCAGTTGTGCCCCCAATTTTCTGATCAAGGAGATTATGGAGCCACAGAGGCATGCAATCAATGATCTATAGTGTGCCTAAAGAGAATCACATGGAGAGAAAACTTTCTCTCAGGCTTTCACAGAATGCAAACTGGTCAAGCAATGGCCGTGACTGATCCACAAGGCTGCCGCTGACAAAGGTTCTACAGAGTGAGGTACAGGGTTATATGATAAACTTTGAGAGGACTTGATTGACCTCATCAGAGACAAAAGTTACATTTTTTGTTATATAGGTCTGGCTTTATCTTGGTCTTAAACATCCAGCAGAGAAGTATAGAAATGAGGTATATAAGATAAGGCCGTAATAATAAGTTGATCTGTAAATGGCTCTAGTGAACAACTTCTTCAGATAACCCACTGCTATTGTGTACTGCTGGACTGTGTTTGATTGTTTCATTGAGTTCAGGAACCTATAATATTTGAATGACAATAGAATACCCATCTCTGATAGGACTAAACAAAAAAAGGGGATACAAAGGAAAGACCATTCTGTGTTTGTATAAACAGTACAATTAGGATAAATATGCAGTATTTCTGCATAGATCTATGAGAAGAAACATTTGCACTAATAGTGTTTGGACAAGATATCCTGTGTGCTTCTTACACTGTGGATAACCACTAAGAAGATAACAATGTAAAAAGTATTAATTATTGAAACTGTAGTATAATTCAGCTTTAAAAAAGATAAGTACACAGCTACATTCTCTTAATTCATTGGTAGAGGCATCTGCTCCAATAGTGTTTGTAAATAGAATATCATGTATGTACCTTGTACAACAAAAAGCACTATGAAAACTATATGTAATGTATTACTTATTGAATCTGTCCTGCTAATTTGGTTTGAAACTGTCTCATTGCTATTTGTTCTTCAATAAAATAAAATAAAAAAAGAAAATGGAAAAGAAATCCACTTAAAAGGCTTAATGATTTCAAAAATAGTTTTCTTAAATATGATATTAACATTGCTGTTTGCTAAAATTTTGATTGACATATTCAAGGGGAAGATACTGTCACCAAAATAAAACTTTAGAACAAAAAAGATAAAAAACCTTGGAGTTGTGAGGAAGCAAACAATTTGGAGAACAGATGCAGGAGTTCTGACATGTCAATAATTGGAATTCTGAAGCTATGAATGCAGACATTAACTTGAAAAAGTAGAAAATTTCTGTGACATTCAGGTGGTGAAATTGGCTATACAGATAAAAGCCTTTTTGTAAAAAAACTAAAGACATAAGATAGAACCAGTCATCCATGGAAAAAATGTTATGTTCTCAATTTTTTTTTTCTAGGAAGTTCTTCACTGAGTTACCCCAATATAACCACACACCTTATCTTCCAAACAGTATATTCTGTTTTTGAGGCCAACTATGACCTTAATCCTGACTTTTCTTAGTTGCAGCTGCAGCTCACTCATCAGAGCCCAAAATGTCAAGAACTTCACAGCAAGCTGAATAGATTTCCCTGCCCTGATAAAGCCTTTAACCTTGCATTGGTCCTACAGACTTGATCCAGCTCAAGGAGTCTATGCATGTAAGCCCTAGATTTTAAACTGTATTTTTGTTGGACTTAACAATGGGAACTTCAAGATAAGTTAAGGAAGATGAACTGAAAAGGCTGCTTTATTCTATGTGTACGAGCTTCTGAAAAAAAATGAATGCAGTGATTTCCCAGGATTGTTTGCTCAAAGTGGAGCTGACATCAGCACAGCTCAGAGGTTAGAGCCCTAGGAACAATTCTGTATCTTAATAGTGTGGAGGTCACGTAACTACAAAGTTTTGTCAAAACTCTTTGGATCAGTGAGAAAGAACAGAAATATAGAAGCAAGAAATGGTGCGTGGAAAGGCATCACAGAATAAATACAGCATTATGAATCAGTAGGAGGAAAGATAGAATTTTAATAGGCATTGGGGAAAAGTTCAGCCACACAGAAAGAGATAAAAACAGACTCATTATAAGTATTAGTTTTCAGGACAAGTTTTATATGGATCACAGGCTGAAAACTCAATAGTAAGTCAGCTATACAAATGGTAGAGAAAAGCACAGATGAATTTTTTAATGACATGGAGAAAAGGAAAAATTTCTAAATTATCATCCAGTATTTAATAATGAATAGGGAAAATGTTTAGTTCAATGAATAAAGTGTATACAGATAAGCACCTGCTTAGACAAGCACAGGAATCAGGGTTTGATCCCTCACCCATGCTGCACTGGCCCCACCCCGAGACACACTGAGTCGGCCTCAGAGTCCAGGCATGGTCTCGCAAGCCTGTAATCCAGCACTGAAAACAGGAGGATTACTGCAAGTTCGAGCTGCCTTGCGAGACCCTGCATGAAAAAAAAAATAATAATAGTAACAACAATGACTATATGTATATACCAACAATTAAGCAAACAAAAATGACAACTTATAAATTAGATTGACTGTTTGAAAATTATGTCATTGGAAAAGGGTTAAGAAGAGAAATGAAGGGCCGGGCAGATAGCAGACTAAAGCACTTGCTCAGGAAGAGCGCAGTGGCCAGGGTTGATCCCCGGCATGGCGTGGCGTGGCAGCCCCACCCCCGGGATCCGATGAGACGGTGATATGATGTCCATCCTAGACACCAGTTTCTCTCCTGGTCAGCCCGGTGCCTGTGTCTTTCCTGCTTGCATAAAAAGAATAACAAATTACATAGAAGTGAGAAGTGCAGTAATCATCTCCTTTGCCTTCGGCTTTGCCTCTGTCACTAGAAATACGGAATCAAATCCCAGCCATGTTGTCTCGATGAATATTTTGTAAAAGAAACACCTTACAGTGGTACAGTCAAATTACACAAGCTGATAGGCATGAGTGTCCATAAACATTTATTCAATCTAGGAGACTTGGCTAGCGTGGGTATCAAGTGCTCTCTACAGTCCATGAGGTGCAGGCGTGGCCCAGGGTGCTTACCGGGACACAATGAAACTTCAGGGTCAGAGGGCTGCTTCTTAGGTCCTCAGAATATGGTGGTTGTGCCTTCTAAGGGACTGTGAGGTCCAGGCCTCTTGCTCTCGTGTGTCAGGGTGGTGAGGTGACCAGTTCCGCTGCTTCTGTCACTGCTGCTGGGAAGCACTGTCTCTTCATAAGCCCAACCCTGTGCGGTCAGTGATCACAGACTGGAAATCATGAGCCATTTCGATCATGTTATTAACCATGTACTTTTTATGACAGCAAAAATGTCTAACACAGGAACAGTAGTTATAAATGTCTTATAAATACCGTTTTGAGAAGTAAAAATTGAACAAAAATTCTCTGAGCTAAAACTTTTGTGTCTCTCAGTCCTACCACTACCTCTACCGATGACTTCATGCTTTGCCAAGTTTTCTTCTCGCTTTAGCTCTCACTTGAAGAAACATCCTCTTGCCACCTATCTGCAGCTATGCAAAGACCGAGTGCTCCTTTGGTTTGCTTAAGTACAGTTTGAAAACACTCATCAGTTTTCTAACAAGGACCCTTTCTTTTCTGCACATTCCCATTTTTCTAGGTTTGCATTTTCTATACACTGTATGTTTCCGAATGTACATTTATGCAGCGTAAGATTATTCTGACTAAGAGCACTATTTTATGTTGTTGACTAATTGCATTTTACTTTAAAATACTCAGAACAGTCCTGGTAATACAGTAATATTAGTAATTTTCTATTTTGTAAATGAGTAGATAATTTATATCTTTGGCAAAGTTTATGTTCAAAATTGATAACATTTTAAAACTTCAATTTTCAATTTGTTTTATTTTCTGGTAATTTTATCTAATCATTAAGTAAATTCTACTAACCATTATCTTCATGAAGGATCAAATACCTCAGTAGTGATTTACATCTTGTAAGTGCCTATGCAAACTATTTCTTTTCTTTTGAAAATCTGCTTTATTCTTCAGCTACATTAGCTTCTTTACCAACTAACTGTGTAGTTGATACTTTAATTTTATTGTATTTATATTTGATACAAATAAATTAAGTGTATTGTATATTTGGTTCATTCTTTGAATTTTTCAAACAGATTTGTGGGTTTTTCTTAGGCTTCTTTCACTTATAGAAATGAGAAGAAAGTCTAAGAAAAATTGGATGAAATATCCATTGATACACAAGTGCCAGGTGAGTTATTACAACTGTACACTCATTTTTTTAATGTTACAGGCATTGCTTTTGAAAAATTACTTTATTTCACTATTTTGAATTTAGGCAAAATTACCTTTATTTTCTTCTAACTTCAAATTCCCATATATGCTGAGCAACATGAAAGGATACATCTTTTTTACATTTTTCCTCTTCCCCTGATTCTAACTATTTTATCTTTTGCTCTTCCTTCTTCTCCATGAGTTGTGGACTGGTGTTGGAAGGCAAGACCTGCTGGTGCACACCTGCAGCTCCAGCACTCTTGAAGCTGAGGCACTAAGAGTTCAAAACCAGCGGAGGCTACCAAGTGAGCACAAGGCCAGCCTGAAGCACATAGCAAGACCCTGCATCAAAAAAGACAAAAAAAAAAAAAAAAGTTTTCTAAAAAAATATAAGGATTCCCTGTTGGTTTTGCAGTTGTGTTTAAACTGCATGCTGTTTAAACTTGCTATTTCTATGTGAAAATAGATACTCTGTGTTAATAAAGGCTGGGACCTTACTAGCCTTAGTCTGTGGACTAAGTTGGAGAAATTTGAAGGCTGCGTTTCAATAATAACTGCACTATTTTTAGACCCATTTTAGTTTCCTTTTCTGAGATCTTGGTGTTACCCACCTCACAGAACATGTCATAAAAATGTACAGGCTGGCTGGCAGAAGGTAACTTAAAAGAGCTATAAAAGTCTAACCCAAGAGTGTAAAGGATTCTATTGAAGTCTTCATTTTTGACGTTTCAGAAAGAGATAATACAATTGAAAGTCCCTGGGGACTTAAACCAAAACACTGAACTAAATAATTTTAGCTACTCTTTCAAGGGGCATAGTAGTAAATAATGTATTTTCAATATTGTAAGCAGATGGACTAGAAACACAATAATAATAATAATGATAATCTATCTATGCAGATAAGTGCATAATTTGTATTGTTGACAAAGTCTGTTTTCAAATTCAAATATTTTTTCTTTTTTTATCTTTTCTGTTTACCTTAAAACAATGAAATAAGAAACCAATGACTCCTTCTCCTCTCCCTCCTCCTCCTCCTCCTCTTCCTTCTACCTTCCTCTGCCCCCATCAGGAGAGATGGAACCACCTAGCCTTGGTTTTCTGAGAAAAAATAAATGAAAAATGCCAATGACGACAAGTCATCATCACTAGGAAATGCAAACTGCAAAGCTGACATTCTGGTAGTACCTTTTGTGAAGTAAATAGTATGAAGGAAATCTGTGAAAATGTATTTATATTCTTTGAGTGTCCAGTAAAAACTCAACTAGTTTTACAGAAGCAAGCATCCAGGCTGGCCTGGTAGCTCAGCAGAATCAAGCTCTGGCTTAGGCAGAGCGCAGTGGCCGGGATTCAATATCTGCTGTGGTGTGCCGGCCCTGCCCCGGCACGCTGACAGGGCAACCGAGACCCGGCATGATTCCAGGCACGCCTGGAATCCCAGTGCTTCGGAGGCCGAACGTAGGAAAATCACTACGCGTCCAGTCTACACAGTGAGACCCTGTAGACACTGTCCTGAATGGGGGAGGGGGGCAGGCATCTGTTTTCCAGCATATTTCAGTTTCATATAAAATTCATTTTTTATTTTTAAAATTTCATTTTTGACACTTTGAAGAAAATTCATATTGTCTTTTTAAAACAGGGAGTGAGAAATATTTTTGTAAGATTTCTGACATGTTCCATTAAAAAGTTTTACTTTAAAGTTTAACTTTATCTTTAATTAACAAATAATAATTATGTATTCATGGAGTACAGCATATTTTGATATATGGAAGGCTTGGCACAGCATGCCAGGATCATATATATATATGTTTTGTTTTTTCAGAACTGGGGATTGAACTCAGGCCCTTGCGCTTGCCAGGGAAGCACTTATTCCACTGAGCCATCTCCCAAGCTGTCTAGATATATTTTTATAAACAAAAATTGTTGAATTATCTGAAAATATGCATTTCAAGATTATCTTATTATTCATCTGTGATAACATGCATGAAACTAAAGGTCATTATATTAAGTGAAATAAGCCAAACACCAAAATATAAGTATTATATGCAATCTAAAAAATGATCTTCTATATTCTGTTTCTTTGTGAAAAATGACTACAGTGGAGTTTTTAAAATTAATTTTATTGAGAGAGAAATAGAAATGAAACAGTTTCAAAACAGGTTAGTAGTTCAGTTACAATAATTGATACATTGCATATTGTTCTCTTCATAGTAGCTATTTATAGTACAAGATGTAGACATGATATCTTGTCTAGACACTATTATTACAAATCTTTCTTCTCATTGAACTGAGAAAGCAGCTATATATCTATCCTAATTATTATTTTTATTTTATTGAGAAACAAAGAACAATGAGACAGTTTCAAAACTTATTATTAGGACAGTTTCAATAATTAATACATTGTTATCTTCTCAATGGTTATCCATAGTACAAGAAGCAGACAGGAGGTCCTATCCAAACACTCTTAGTATAAATCTTTCTTTTCATTGAATTAAGCAAAAGTACCTGTATATCTATCCTGACTATCCTGTACATACAGATACAAAGTGGTCCTTCCTTTGTGTCCCCTTTTTTGTTTAGTCTTGTCAGATATGGTATTCCATTGGCATCTAAATACTATTGGTGCATGAATTCAGCAAAATGATCCAACACAGTAGTTGTTATCCACAGTCCACAATAGTAGTGGCTTATCCACAGAAGTTGTTGACTTGAGCTTTTCACAGCTCAGCATATTAATATGGCTTTACTTATAGTAGAGTTTTTTAAAACTGTGTTTTACTGTATTAAACAGCTGTCTTCACTTCTCTATCTGAAGGTTAATTCAAACTGATTACTTTCTGGTCAGTTTCCAGTGCTTTATTTGGAAAATTAGATGAAGATTTGTTTTAATATTGATTCTTTGCATATTTTATCATTTGTTCCTTGAAGGATTATATAGTCATTCAGTCTTCATAGTCAAGCTTGCTTTGTGCCTTTTGCAGAGATTCTAAGCAGGCTGCTTATGTTCTCTGAGCCTGACATCATTTCTGCTCTTTCAAAACAAGATGGCAACCTAAATCTAAGTTTGTTGCAAATCAGTTCTTTGGATGTTGTCACTGTTTCAGCACTAGAGGGAAGTCCAAGCCCAGGTTTGTTCCAAGTTCACATTTGGTATGATATTCTGTGTGAAGAAGGTCAGTTGCTCCAAAAAGTGGTTTGCTATGCCACACTCTTCTCTTGGAATCTTGAGGGTGGGTGCAGACAATTTGCTCTGTAGTCATCCTCACATTCTCAAGCTCTCCCCAGCTCCAGCATCCCATGCCATGGCTATGGCAACCGTACTACCGGGCAGTGTTTCATCCTCAGAACATATCTTTACATAACCTACAGAGCATTAGAGGACCAAACCCAAAGACAATTTTTTTGTGTGAGTTGGTTTCCCAAAACCATTTTAATCAGATACATATAAAATGGGCTTGAATAGAACTCTAAAAGACTGAGATTCTGTATTTCTACCCAGCAGCTAAAGATCTCACACAAAACAGGCCAAGTATGTGGTTGTTGGGTTCTATCTAGAATTTAGTTTCACCAGTCTATAACTGAGTTCTAGGGAAAAATACTATGCTGGCTACACTCTTGTAGCTCCAGGGCAGGGCTCTTTCTCCATTCCATACAGCCCATGATTGAGGTGATATGAGTGAAGACAGTTCCATGGCTGTGAGGGCTCCCACTAAGCTCGAATGCATTTGAGCCTCACAGCCATAGGGACCTTCCAATTCTCAGAGGTGTGCCTAGGATCCAGGCTGTTGGGGCATGCTTTTGCCAGGCTAGCATCACTGCATTGGCCTGGTCCAGAGGTTCTACCCCGGGACAGGAGTAGTGTGGTGCTCCTACTCCCAGGCTTTACCTTAGCAGGGTTGGTACTTGGATTCAGAATAAGGCCTGACTTAATTCCTTCTCTCATTCAAGGTGAAAGTGTATCAATCCCACTGTGTAGATTTTGGGGAGGGATAAAATAAGCAATGATTTCCTCCCTGCCTTCTCCAGTTCATCCTTTCTTGCAATTATGTATAAAACAGCCTCTACTATCTCTCACTTAGATTCCTTTAGCTCTTGTTTTCTGTGTGTGGCTGAAGTGCGGGAGGCCACCTTTGGAGGTTCTTACTCACTGTAACATCTTTCTCCTGCTCCCCTAAATTTCATCAAGTAACAATGTATAAAGTGCCTATTACTGACTCAAAAGGTAGTCATGTGTATTAATAGACACTTGGAAGTTGAAATTATTCTTTATTTATTATTATAATTATTATTTTGCTACATGGTCTCACTACACCATTCCTCCTCACAGTGATCCTCTTGTCTCAACCTCCCCAGTGCTGGCATTGCAGGTGTGCACCACCACACCTGGTTCCGGGAATCCATAAGGCATGTGGTACTGGGAATCGAACCTGGGTCCTTGTGCTTTTCATGCAGTCACTTAGGCAACCGAGCTGTCTTCCCAGCCCTGAAATTATTCTTTCTGAAACACTGAAAGAAGTATGCAGTCAAGCATTTTTAATTATCCCTGTAAAAATAGATCCAAACCACTTACTATTCTACTTAGCAAATTTCCAAATATGTTATTATTATTTGATAAGGACACAAATCTTCAAATTTGAAAAGAGGCTTTCCGAAAAGTTTACCGAGGCACGACACAAGATGCATTCACTGAGACAAAGCATCAAAGTGATCTGAGAGGTGGTGAAAGATGAGGCAACAAGGCAGCAAGAATAATAACAAAACACCGCCCCTGACGCAGACAGTTCAGAAGAGCAGTCATGTGGCTGCCCCTCGCTAGGGCACTTGATCTGCTGGACGAAAAATAGCCGCAGCTATCGATCACACAGCAGTAGGTGAACGAGGACCCCTAAAGCTCTGCAGAAGCAGCATGAAAGAAGTTAGAGACATTTTAGATGAAAGAAGAGAAGTGGCTATTTAGAAAGATGAGTTCATCCTATATTTTCATGCATTATGCAATTATTAAGCAGCCATTTTTATGTCCGTAGGTCCAGGTTCCTTCCAATGAGTGGAATACTACAGAATAAATAATGTATATCGTTACATTCAAAGGATTTCTTTAGCTAACTTTTATTGACAAACGAAAATTAATGGTGTGTATCATTATATTTTAAAATGTTTACAGATTGTAAAATGGTTAAACAAAGCTAATTCAAGTGCATTAGCCCTTATAATTATTATTATTATTATTATTATTATTACTATTATTGTTTTGGTGGAACTGGGGACTGAACTCCTAATTCACATGAGCTATCTCCCCAGCCCTGAGCTCCAGCTCTTATATTTATCATTTGTGTATGATGAGAACCCTGAAAATATACTGAATAATTTCCAAGCATAAACTAAATGCTTAATAAATATAGCCATCGCACTGTACTATAGATCTAGAAGAAAGTGCACAAAATGGAAAAAGTGTTCAGTGATATTTCTGTTGGATACTGAGAGGTACACGGTAAGGATGTTTTAAAATGGACGCTACATAGCCAAATAGCTCAGCGGATTAAAGCATCCCCAAGCAGGCGCAGGGCCCGGGGGTTTGATTCCCAAGCCTGCAGTGCTGGCCCCATCCCTGGGGAGTGTGCTGAGACAGCAATTGAGACTAGGCATGGTAGCATACAGCTGTAAGCCCGGCTCTCAGGAGGCTGTGAATAGGAGGATCACTATGAGTCTGATCTAGTACCGAAACCCTGAATAACTGTAGACCCTTCCCTAAAAGACAAAATGAACAAACACACAAAAAGTAAAATAAAATATAAAATAAAATAAAATGGAAGTTTTATTAACTGAAGAGAAAGGCTAGACTAGACATGATTACAGACGTTAGGTAGTTTTATGTGCACAGGTTGTTTACTAAACAATTCAGTCAGGTATGGATTAAATACTTCCAGACTCACACCAGAGGAAGAATGTGATATTCACATGTGTGTCCGGTGCATTTCACCTAAGGGTAGGGCCTCAGCAGAAAGTGTAAATACAGAGTACAATGTGTGACAGAAATTGTGAAATGGGAAGATGGGAATGAAGATGTTCAAATTGGAAGGGCCCCTGGAGAACGAAGAAGGGGACTGGGTAGAAGGGAAATCAAGAAAATGCTGACAACCAAGCTCTTGTAAGGAAGAGAAAAAGGACTGAAGGGAGGGGAGTGGAAAGGAGAAGAAAAGGGAATCCAGTTATATCATGTACAGGTGCAAATTCCACATAACGAATGTGACCCTTGTGTGTATGTAAAATGTGCCAGTAAACTTAATTAATAAAAAAGAAGGAAAATGATTTAATTCTATTGCTCAGAGATGTTAGCTGTATCCACACATATGAAAATGTAGTTATGAAAAAAATAAAATTTACTTATGTATTTATGTTATGGTTTGGGACCATAACATTAGAAAAGACCATGAGAAGTAAAATGTGCATATGTTTTTCAACTCTTTTTTTTTTCTCTTAAAGAGGAAAACATTTTAAAAGCCATTGAAATTCATACAGTTTCACAACATTGTGATATGAAATTAACAATGGCTGTTACACTGCATATTGTAATCTTCAGAGTAGTTGTTCAGATTACCAGATATATGTGTGCAAAATTTGTCAAAAACTATTTTAAATTTTTTCTTGTTACTCCTACATTTTTATTTATATTATACGTGTGTGCAGTACACACTCCTCCTAAGGGGTGATACGTGCACAGAACCATTTTAATTCTTTTTCCATTCCCTTCCCCATGCTTTGTCCTCTCTCCATCATATTGTTTCCATAGTGTAAGAAACTGAAAGAGTAAACAAAATCTGAAAACTACAATAGATACTGTGAAAGGGAAATAAACTGAATGGAAAGAATAACTGGGATAATGGAATGAGAAAAGAACAGAGGAAGGGATTGAAATCAGTCATACAATTTTCCTACATATCCTGTATGTATGTGTTCCTCCTTCCTTCTTTCTTCCTATTCTTCTTTAATTCTGAAGATAAGTGTCAGACAGTGCTTTCTAAGTGATCCTCTAGAAATCTTTCCAGGATGCACTGCCTTCCCTCTTTTCCCAAGAGAGGTTAAGGAAGCCAACATTTTGCATGCCACAGATTTCTCCTGTCTTAGACAGCAGCAAACCTTGATTGGGAATGTCGTTTGCGCTGTTCAGCTGAGCATTCTAACCCTTGTTAAAAATAAAACTTGAAGTGCATTACATTTGACAAAGAGCAATTGGGCAAGGACTGATTTCAAAACCAGGGAGCCTCCAGAGGCAGGACTGGCCCAGAGAGCCTCTAGGGCTGTCACACGGCTGGGTAGCATTTATAAACATAAAAAGAGAAGTGACTCACAGAAGACAGAAGTGAGGTACAAGGACAGCTGGACCGGTTAAAATTCTGCCAGTGTCTTTTTTAAATGAGGTATCAAGGGCGAGCTAGCTTTGAGTGGCAGAGGCTCAGCCGTTTTGATTGGCTGAGACTCCAATCCTTGTTCTAAGAGCAGGCTACAGTCTGTTCACAATAGAGAGAAAGGTGTTAAGCCAAACTTAAAATACAGAGGCAATGGTAAGCCAAACTTAATTAAATTTAACTAGTGGAAAAACAAAGTAGATGAAGACTAGAATTTTGTCCTTTTGTGTCAAGGGCAGCCCATAATTGCAGCACTTCTGTTCAAAGACAAATCAAGCTGTCTCCCTTGATAGCAAGTTTATAAAACACTCACTGCATAAACACTCCCTGTTATGCTCCTTTAATCTGGGAATGATTCAGTATAATGGCACCTGATATGTCTTGAGTTTTTTATTCTTTTGGTTAGCCTGATAAACATTATTAAAACATTCATTTCAATTTTTTTTTTTTGGTAAACGTGAAAGTCACAAAGGACTCCTAAATGCATTAATATAAATAGATGATGCCTAGAAAAATATATAGGAGATTTATTTTTATTAATGCTGCATGGAAATATGTGGTTATAGCTCTGTGCATTAACACAGTTCATAGAGACTCAAAAACATTCAGGTATCTATCTCTGTACCTAATGTGCAATTGTGTGATCATTTGTGGACATTTGTTTTAATCTCGCATCACTCTTCCAAGGAAATGCCACATTGAACACTTCATATGTTTGAACGTGCAGTATCTCTCACAAAACATTGTCATTGAACCATAATTTTATAATAGCTTGCTGAGAGGCTTTTTAATATAATACTCATGCACAAATCTATACAGCCCATCTCCTTGCTATGAGGCATGGGTACCATTAGACTGGTTCCCAGCTCAATGGCTCTGAGCATTATTATTTCACTGCAAAGGAATAATAGATTTGAGGTGCTTGCCATGGCCTTGTTTCAGTAAGACTGTATATCTGTGTAGCATTAAATCTGACATGAAATGTTAAAGGCCAAACAATAAAATATGCCAGGGTTAAGAGTAGCATGCTTTAAACAGCAAGGTCTACGTAATTCACATGAAATATACTGGTTTTACATTTACATTTTTTTTTGCTACATTATACTTTCTCCAGAGAAGATGGGAATTCCAGGAGTTAAATTAATCCAATAGCCTAAGTTTGTATAATATCCAGCTACGAGCAGTGGCATAATAATCACCAGGAAGGAGTCAAATAATCACTCTGCTTTCACCATGTAGTTCAAAAATCTCTTTAAAGAAATATTTTGCAATCTTTGGAGGAATACAGTGATGTAGAGCTCATTGAAATTAGCTATCATGTGGGTCAGCCTAGTGACCACAGAGGATAAGCAGTGTACGTATTTGAACTGGTTTCTTTAATTCCCCCAACAAATATGAGATATTATTTGGAAATAAAATCCAATGTGTGGAAACTGAAAATGCATATTCATGTAAAAGCAATATGTCTGCATTAATGGAAAAAAGGGAAGCGTGTGCGGCACTCCTCAAAATCCCTCCCTTCTGATCCTGATCACTTCGTCACTTGCTCTGAGAAAATTATATATTGAATATGGTTTCATCAGTTGAAAGGAACTAAAATCACAACAATGATTCAAATATGTGTTTGAACCAACACATCTTGTGTGAAGGCACTGAACCATGAAGTTTACCACTGAAAGCTACTGTTGAGTGAAGACACAAGAACAACAGATTAGAAAACCTTCCTTTTCTACCCAACCAGGGTAACTTCACTGATTTTCCTGCCTTTACTATGTACAGTGCCACAGAAAAAATGTTGACTATTTTCTCTTGTGTTTGTATCACGTTGCCTGGTGAAGCCATTATCTAGAATTTTTTTTATTTTATATGCCTTTGGAGGTTGGGTTTGATCCATAGTAAATTGTTCTTGGAGTTATCTAAAGTATTTGGGGTATGCTTTCAGTGATTTTGTGTTGTATTTTTTCATTCTCTTCCATTCACCATTTTTTTTAATCTCCTCCACAGACAACTATAAATCTTTGTACTTTGCCATATGATATGCAAAGCACCACGAAGGCAAGTTACATGATTGGTGTTAAACCCTATGTCATTGGCCTTGGTTATGTTCCCATCTTCAATCATTCAAATTTTAGTGACAGTAGCATCAAAAGCATTGGATATTGCCCAACATTCCCTCCACATCGCAGACAATGACAATTCTTTCATTGTGGAACATGGAATAAGGAGATCTGGAGCAAAGCCTCGGGAGTTAAACTGTAATTATTGACACAAAACACAGAAAGGAAGGAAATGGATGTTATAAATTATGGAGATTTGATTTTTGCTCTTTGCCAGATATTAGACTTATTTAAGAATAATGATTTAAATGGAATGTTTTGACTCGAATTAGAATTCAAAATTTGATTCCTTTTTCATTGCTACCTCAAATAATAATGTGGAATTGACTCAATATTTCACACATATGATTGAAAATTCTTCTAAAAGAAGATATGCTTGGTCAATCTGCAATGACTTGACACCATTATGTTTTGCCTTGTCCTGGAGTTACTACATTTTGATTATCTAATGATCAGACTTGAGAATTTCAAGAGACATCTTTTTGAATGGCAGCCCTATCAAATCAAGAGTGTTTCTTTTCTTATGAGTCATACAGCCATGGCCAGAATATAAAGGAGATATGCTCTCTTATATCCCATTATACACTTCAAAACAATTCTCCTTCTCTTTCTCTTCCTCCTCCTCCTCTTCCTCCTATTCCTCCTCCTCCTTCCTTTTCTTCCTCGTCCTCCTGCTCCTCCTCCTGCTCCTCTTCCTCCTCATCTTCCTCCTCTTCCTTTTCCTCCTTCTTTTCCTCCTCTTCCTCCTCCTCCTGCTCCTCCTCCTCCTCCTCTTCCTCCTGCTCCTTTTCCTCCTCCTCCTGCTCCTCCTCCTTCCTTCAGAAGGACCCCAGGTGGTCCAGTCAGTGCCGTCAGTGGTATGTTCTCCTCTTCATGCTTTTTGTTAGGTCACAGTCTTGAAGGGCTATTGGACACAGTTTAATCTCTCCACAATTAGCTAACCCTAAACTCATTGCTCTCATCATTCTCAGGGCCATGTTCATGTGTGTGTGTGTGTGTGTGTGTGTGTGTGTGTGTGTGTGTGAGTGTGTGTGTGTATGTGTGTGATGTGTAGGGTGGCTGTTATGTAAACATGGGCCTCTTTCTTCCACTTCTTCCTCAGCAATTCCAAATGCTCTCTCTATATGTGTGCAGTGTCTTATATCCGTACTTCCTTATGATAGTTCTTTTCTTTCACTAAAATTCTCACTTCATAGACCTCTTGACTATCCACAGTTATTGTGATTCTTCCATTTCTACTTCACTCTTCACTTAGCTTTGACTATTACTTACCACCTTCAACATTTGTCCTTCTTCCTCCCACTTTCTCTGTTTCTGTTTCTGTCTCTATGTTGTCTTTTGTGGCATCTGGTAAATCCTCAATCTCTGTAGACACCAGTCACATAGAAATATCTTCTCTGTGCCTAGACTTGAAGAGGTAAATTATATATGAAATATACTTCAATTCTAGCTTCTTAAGCTAACACTGAGCAAACATTATTTTTTCACTGATCCAACAGATAATTCATATCATGATATAACTATAATAATGTTCATTTTTACCTAATTTGCTTTGACAATCATAATTATCTTCTTTATATTCCCTTTCATTCATATGAGCTGATCCATTTTAGGCTTTCAACTGTGGAAATTTACTGCCTTTTCTGCTCCTTTTGAATTTTGTTTTTTCTTTTCAGTTTTTCAGCATTTCAGAAGATAAATGTTTTAATCTCAGGAAGGCCTTCTCTCACTACCCTATCAACTATTTTCTATTCTGACTTCACCATATATTTCCTTTTGTATATCTAAAATGTGTTTTATATTTCTACTTTGCGGTGAAAGAAAAGGGTGGAATCTGTTTTCCTTTGTGTGTCATCCCAAGAGCCCTTAACTAAGGCTCGTAAAATGTGCACAATAATTATTTGCCAAATGAAAGAATGAACGAGTGGATGATATATCAGACACTTCACCGAGCACCCATTTGCTTCAACATTCAAAACATTAGATGGTGGAAGCACATTATGTGCCCAGTCTTCTCTGTGATTTTCCTCACATGTCCTAACCCTCGACTGCTCTCTAATTCTAACCACATGGCTAGGTAGTGTACTGAATTTGCTGATGCTTCCAAGGCATCTATGTAAGTTAATTTGCCCCCCCCTTTCAGTGAATGGATGGTACTGGGCTGGGTCTTGAGATCTTAACATCTCTTTTTGTGTTATTTACTTTAATGCCAAAAATAAGTCCATCTATCAACAGACGGGAGGCAATCAGTCAACCATGAATGATTTTGTGTAGGATGTCACCACAGCAGAAAAGTGATGTGTGTACTCATAAGCATGAAAGCCACCACTGGATTTAGGTGTCACTCCAGAAGACTTCTACTTATCATTCCTGTTTCACTAACAGCTGCCTAAGACCTCTCCTCTACATGGATTATTTTATATATGAAAAATAAATGGATTTACTCATCTTCCAACCTTGGGCCTCCACTGTTGTGTCTTTTGTGGCTGAAAGTTAGCACAGGACTTAATTCTTTGAGTTTCACTGAAGCAAAAGAGCAAATACATTTTGAATTTTCCTGGAAGAATTTTTAAAGGTTGTTGCCTGACTTCTAATTATAGGTCACAGTTATAACTAACATGCAATTTGGTTAAACTGTCATATTACAGAAGCATAATATCTTCAAGTTAGCGTAGGTATTGACAAAAAGCTTCTGAGAGGAATGTGAAGAAAGATAATCACAGCGGTTCAGAGCAGAGATCAATTATTTGTATTACTTTGGGCAGAACCAGGTCAGATTTGAATTAGACTCATTATTTTTTCTTTTCCCTGTGGGCCTCCACCAGTAAGCATGCATTGATTCACACTTGCAGGTCTGAAACGCTTCATTTAGTTCATTTAGTTATTTGCTGAAGTATTCACTAAAAACAAACCCAGTTTATGAAAAATGTATCTTCAAAACTGACAAATCACAGAACGCTTACTTTTAATCTTTCAGAAGTGAAGGCCGTAAGAGAATTAAGCCTTAGAACTGCACGACATCCACTGCAGAGTATAAATTTGCTTCTTGCCTGTGCACCTAGCATGGTGTTATTTGTAGCTCATCAATAGAATAACTGAGAAATCGCCCTTCTATTATTTTCATATATTGCAATTCAGAACAAAAACATTTTTCAAGAAAGTTTTTATATCAAATGCAGAGAGTCATTAACTAAAATAAGTGAATAGAGAAGAATACATAAAACAAAAATGGAACAGAAAATGAGATTTTAAATGGAAATATCTTCAGAATGCAAAAGGGGAAAATGCAGAAAAATTTCTATTCAGAATAGACAGCTTCTCCTTGACTACAAACAGCAGTTACTGAGTAGAAAGATTAGTCTAGTTTTACCAGATCAGATCTACTTTTTGTAAAGAAACTCAAAAGTAGTAAAATTTTAATGTGACACTTCACATCATTGAAATGTTTGCAACTCATATTTTAATGCTTATGCATTATCCAGGATAAAACTCATGACGGTGCTTTGTGCTAGCTCTCAGGTTGTCAATGACTGAACACCTTTGCATCATAAAAGTTAACTGAATTAATGGCTTAGGAGGAATATGTCACATGTCATTGGATTCATGATAGTTGGTTTACATGGTCATAGTTGAAAAGCGTGATTTTAATTGTTGCTGCCTAAATCTGTGTAATTCTTGAATTGAGTAACACATTATGTAGGGCTGCACTGTGCTCAATATGGCCTGCATTCAGAGCTCACTTTGTTTTGGAAAATTAAGAGGCTGTCCTTATTATATTAACCAAACAACAAATGCTTTTCTAATCACTACATAATCTCAATTTAGCATTCATAGTTATTGGATTTTCAGTGATAGAGCATTAACTAGATACACAAACCACGGTATTCTGTAAAAGATCAAGAGAAGCATTATGAAATTGCAAAGTTTCATTTTTGTGAACATTTGAATCTGTGCATGATTTTTTCCATAATAAATTATTGCTTGGATAATTATATTTTTCAAGTGATGTGTTTGATTTTGTTTTGAATCTAATGTTTAATACTGACCTCTACCACTGAAAGTGTTTTGCTGCAGTTGTATTTACAAGCATTTGTACAGTGAAACAGTTTGTTCTGAATGTTTTTCTATTTAAAAAAAACATTATTTGTTTGTTTATTTGGTACAGGGTCTTACTAAGAAGTTTGAACTCGTAATGCTTCTCCTATCTCAGCTTCCCTAGCACTGGATTACAGGTGTGTGCCACCATACCTGGATTCAGGACCTGCATGGCATGTGGTCCTGGATATTGAACCCAGGTCCTTGAGTTTGCCATGCAGGCACTTAGACCACTGAGCTATCTCCCCAACCCTGACCTTTCTGAGTCTCCCTTCTGCCTTTGGCCTCTATCTTGTATGACATCCCAAGAAATGCCACACTTTTTATTCCTCTAATTTTTTTTTTTCTTTTTTTCTTTTTGAGACAGGGTCTCACTATGCAGTTCAGGCTGGCCTTAAGCTCACTTTGTAGCTCAGGCTGGTCTCGAACTCATGACAATCCTCCTGCCTCAGCCTCCCGAGTGCTGGGATTACAGGCATGCGCCACCACGCCCGGCTCCTCTAATTTTTTACATACTCTTCTCTGCATAGGCTCTTCTATCTTTTGTCTATTTGCCTAATGTCTTATTCTTAAAAATACAACCTACACATTTCCTCCTCAGGAGGCTGTCCTTCCTGTAACTTCCTTCCTGCCAAGAGGTAACAACTCCAGAAGTTTAGGCACTTGACATTGCATGGGTCATGCACTAGGGTTAGGAATTTCTACAATATTGCACTTTATTTCTTTTTAAGTCTTGTTTCCCTCTGAGCAAATGAGCTCCTGGTCTGAACCATGAAACTATTTTTTTTTTTCCTTTTTATGTTCCCTAAACTTTTACACACTCTGTTCCATGATACTTGGTCAAGTAAGGATGGCTTTATTTAATAAGTACTAGAACTTACACATACACGTATTTGTCAGTGTTTTACTTTCAACCCAAGATATGCTCATTGACTATTTTAAATACAGTCTGAGCTCCTCAGGAGACTGCCATCATGTGATCATTTGAAGCCAGGAGTTGGAGACCAGCCTGAGCAATTTCATAAGACCTCATTTCACAACACAACACATCAAAAGGCAGTTAGACGATTTGAAATCCTAACTGACATCACCCTAAGATATGAAACTCCAGCTCCTTTATTTTTTCAATTTTGCTTTGTTGAGAAATAGTCTAGAACAACAGAAATGCTTTAGCACCAGACATTTGCAAAGTACCAATAAGCGCAGAATCTTTCCGGTGATGTACTCAAGGGTTAGATAATGTTATAATCGCTGCATCTGTAGGGTTTGATCCGAAGCCACAGCTCTCTCTTCTTGAGTACTAGGTAGTAGGCTCTCCAGGCTATCTCTCTCTGTCCCTCCGTCTCTGTCCCTCTGCCTCTGTCTCTGTGTCCCCGTTCTGCCCCACCCCCGCCTCTGAGCAGCAGCCTTCCCCTCCGTCCAATCATTGCCTGTTTATCATTTCCCAGGTGACGGCTTTGGATATCGGAGACCTGCGGAGCACGAAGGGGACCAGGCCGGGATTCACCGGGCACCCCGGGACGCAGGAAGCCCGACGCTCGCAGCTCCGCCTTCAGGGTGCAGACGCCCTGGCGGGCCGCACCTCAGTCTGGGCGCCCGGCTCTGGAAGAGGTGGACGATCTGAAAGACCTGAAAGACGAGTCAGGTCCTGATCGCTGTATGAAGACAGCGAAGCCTGAGGGCGCAGGAGCAGATGTGCGTGCGTGTGTGTGTGTGTGTGTATACGTGTGCGCGTGCGCGCGCGTGTGTGTGTGCGTGTGTGCGTGTGTGTGTGTGTGTCCCTTTGATGAATGAAAACACAGGTGCGAGGAGGCGGCGGAGAAGCAGGAGCGGATCTCAGGCGCCCAGGAGCCCAACGGCCAGCGAGGTCCTGCTGTGGGCGCTGTGTCCTCCTTCTTGCCCCCAGCAGCTGCTTCCTAGCAACCCGGACGCCTCACCCCCTCCGCGTCCTCCTCCAAGGGGTGGGGAGGCCGAGGCCGCTGGCGTGCGGGGCCCAGGACCCGGCCCTTCTCTTCCGCGCAGCAGGAGGAAACGCTGGGGAAGCCGGTCCCCAAGGGGCAGTGCTTTTCCCTTCAGCTCCCACCTTAGTTGAGACAGAACAATTGGGCGGGTTCGAGACTAGCCTGGATCTATAAAGTGAGGACAAGGCCAGCCCGAGCTGCACAGCGACAAACTGTCAGGGAAAACAAAACAAAAACAGGGCAGTAAGGGTGCCACAGGAAGTTCTGTTCTTTATGGGAAAGATTTTATAGATTGTCCTTCTAGAAGCGGGATATGGTATGCACAGCGTTAAAAAGCTTTCTCTTCTATTTTTGTCCATATTGGGTCTTCAGCAAGGATTATACGTGTGACTCGGAAGTTTCTGTAGGAAATGACTAACTTCTGTGGATCTGAGATAGACTGAGGGTGTTAATTGGTAATAAACTCATTCAATACTTTAGTCTTCAAAATCTTTTTAATGTGAGAAAGTTTAAGTTCTAAAAATAATAGGCATTTGGCCTACTGTCCCTTCATGCTGCAACCTTTGCTTGTCTATTGTCCTAAAATATTATAAAATAAAATAGAAAATAAATACATATTATAACAATAGTTATTGATAAAAATAAAGAGTGATCAGACAAGGACCTGGGAGATGGCTCGGTGGAATAAGCGCTTCCCTGGCAAGCACCAGGGCCTGAGTTCAATCCCTGGTTCCCCCCCAAAAATAAAATAAAATAAATAAATAGAATAAAAAAAAGAGTGATTAGATAATACAAAATCCTTTCTGCTTTTATATAATCTAGTTGCACTGGCACTTTGGGGGGTCCAGTTCATAACTGGTCTCTCATTACCAGTTATTCAGTGTTCCAACCTTCTCTAGGCATTGCAAAGTTGATCTCCCTTGATCCTGTATACAAAGTGATGCATAGTAAATTTTATAACATCTCAAGTAACACTTTGCTCATTTCATTTTTATTTTATTGTAAAGAGAAAGAAAACAAAACAAAAACAATCAATCTTACGGCAGTATTTCAAAACAAGGATAATAGAGATAACATTTAATATGACTGCATATTATCTTCAAAGTCATTACTCAGATTACAAGATAAAATCATGTATAATTGATCGGAAAAAATAAGCACAAACCATTTTTTAAGTATCAGAAAGAAGTCAGGAGTGTAACTACCCTATCTATGTTGTGTATATACATTTCTTTTTCCCTTCTCTTTTTTCCACTTTTCTTCTCTTATCCTTTCCTCCATTCCAGTTGTTCTTTCTATTTGAACAGTTTCATTGTCTTTCACAATATGTACTGTAGATTTGGAATTTTGTTTACATTTTTAGCTTCTTACACTAGGAAGACAACACACAGTTTACAAATGCTAGGGTTTTTTTCTGTATTGAGGACAGGGTCTACAGGGTCTACACGGTATCACTACGTAGATCGGCGGACTCACAATGATTCTCTTGTTTTCAGCCTCCCAAGCACTGTAACTACAGGAGTGCACCACCATGCCCAGGCTCAATTGCCCTCTCCATGTGCCCCAGGGGCAGGGCTGGTATTGCATGTCAGGGATCAAACCCAGAAGCCATGTTCCACTTAAGCAGGCACTTTATTCTGCTGAGCTATCAGGCCAACCCACATATGTGAGTTTGAATTTTGTCGCTTATAATTTTGGTTTCTAGTTGCATCCATTTACCTGTAAAAGTCTCAGATTTGTGCTTTTATAGCTAAATAGTATTCCATTATATAAAAATAATACATTTTTTTATTTATTCCTCAGTTAATGGGCATTTGGGTTGTTTCCAATATTTAGGTATGACAAATTCTGCTGCTATTAACATGGGTGCACATATATCGCTGTGCTATGATATTCTCAATTCCTGAAAAAAATACTTAGAAGGGAGATAGCTAGACCTAATGGGAACTTTAATTGTAATTTTTTGAAGAATCTCCGCACTAATTTCCACAACGGTTGTGCCATTCCACACTTCCACAAACACTGGAGAAGAGTTCCTTTTCCCCCACAATCCTTCCCGTATTTGTTATTCGTTGATTTCTTGATGATAGCCATTCTTTCAGGGGTAAGATGGAATCACAGTGTTGTTTTAATTTGCATTTCTCAAAAGACCAAGGATGTTGAACATTTTTTTCATATATTCATTTGCAATTTGCATTTCTTCAACTGAGAAGTGTGTATTCTTCTCAGGTACCCAGTTTTGGATTGGGTCTTTGAACCTGAGTTTTTTGATGTAATTGTTTCTTTCTTTAGTTCTTTTTATGTTCTAGATGGAAATACTTTGTCTCATGGACAACTGAATAAATTTTCTTTCCAAGTCACTTTTTTCAAGCTTTGTTGGTAACTTCTTTTGATGTTCAAAAACTTTTAATATGATAATTCCAGCTACTGCTTCTTTGAAGTGTTTTTCATGAAGTCTGGTGTTGCTCATGAACTCTCCCACCTATGTCTTTAAGATTTCTACTTCCTTTCCTGCCAGTGAATTTAGTTTGTCTGTTTCAATATTTACATCTTCGATCCATTTTTACTTTAGTTCATGGTGACAGACCTGGGCCTAATTTTAGCCTGCAATATGTGGAAAGCTGATTTTCCCAGCACTGTTTATTAAGGAGACTATCTTTCTTCCAATGAACATGTTTGGACCCCATGAGGTGATTGAGTAGGTTTGTACGTTTTTTTTTTTTTTAATCTTTCTAATCTGTTCCATTGATCTTCAGGTCTTCCCCCACCCCAAGTTCTGTACTTATTGTATCACTGTAGCTTTGTAGTACAATTTCAAGTCAGGATCTGTGATACCTTCTGAGTGCCTTTGTTGCTCAGGATTGTCTTTGTTCTGAAGACAAAAATGTCTGCTATCACCACTTCTATTCAATATAGTTCTGAAAATATTAGCTGGAGAAATTAAACGAGAGAGAAATAAGAGGAAGGAATAAGGATTGGAAAGGAAGAAGTTAAACAATCATTATTCATAGATGAGATATTCTATATACGAGAACCTCAAAACTCTAACAAAAAACCAGAGTTAATAACCAATTTCATTTAAATAGATGGATACAATATCAAAACTGAAAAATAAATCGTATTGCTGTACATAAACCACAAAGTCACTGCAAAAGAAATTAGGAAAACCACATCATTCACAGTGGCACCCTCAAAAAATAAAAGAAAAAAAGAAAGAACTAGGAATCAATCTAACAAGTGAAATAAAAGATCTATACAATGAACTGTCGCACTTTGAATAAAGAGATTCAAGGAAATACTAGAAAATGGAAAGATATCCCTTGCTCATGTATAGAGAAAAACCAATACTGTGAAAATGGCCATACTCCTAAACTATTATACAGATTTAATTCAGTCCCCCCCCAAAATGCCATACCATACCTCTCTAGAAAAAAAAATTCTAAAATTAATTTTGAAATATTTTGCTCTTGACTAACACATTGAATACTGATATATGATGGTTTGGGTATTTTAATAAGAACAACATCTCAATTAAATTATGCTCAGGGAATGATATCAATTCATAAAATGATTACATGATTGGCATGTTAAGAGACCCAGGTGTGAATTTTAAATACATGGTATTCCCTTTGATAGATTAAACTATTCAACAAAGTATGTATATCTGAAGCATTATTCTGCTCTGTCCTCAATTTAACTCCCAGAAAAAATTTAAAATAATATATTATTCCTAATAGTTTATAAAGTATAATGCAGATATATCTTCACTTAGGTAATATTCCCCTTATAAACTGGATAGAAGGGTGCATTGCCCTGAAAAATGGAAATAAAGCTAATTATGAGCAATATTTCCTCAAAATTTTCATTAATGTTAAGATTATTCACTGCTCATATTTTATTTGTTTTTATATTAATAAAATACTTACTGGCTACTATTTTGATAAAATACAGATATTGGACAAAATTTCTTCTCTTAAATTGTTGAAAAATAAAAAAAAAGGATAATATTAGATACTAGAAGAAATATAAATGTTGTAGAATTAAAAGTGGAGAAGCTCTTCTGTCATGGAGTTTATCGATTTAATGTAAAATCTAAAGTGTAAATGACTTTATGTATAAATATAACTTTGAGAAACAAAACCCAAGAAACATGAAAAGGACAGCAAAGGATAGTGAAGAGGGCTTTCTGAAGCCAAAGTGAAGAGCTTTCGTCAGGGACCAATGTGAATGGAGTTCCCATACAGGAAATTAGAAGACAATGTTCTAGAATTATTGGAAGTATGTAGAGATCCATTGTATAGAATGACTTTGGCCCATACAATTTCACCTGCCCACTTCCCAAGAAGCATTTCTTTGCATGTTCCTCATAAAAGAGTATACAGCATCAATATGAAACAAATTATAGTATATGGCATTGATAAATAAATGTATAACCATTTATTGGATAATTGTCCTTATCATACACCAAAAGGAAAGTGTGTTGAACCACTAAGAAATATGGATATCAAGGATGGGTGAAAATGTTCAGTTCTTTCTTTTTCTTATTTAGCTGAACCAGGGATTGAACTCAGGCCCTTGTGCTTACCAGGCAAGTGTTTATTATACTGAGCTATCTCCATGTCTCCAATTGTTTCTTAATGTTGTTTCATGATTTAACATGAGGAGTACTGCCATGACAGGTCTGCTTTCAGAGCACACTGAGACAGCAATTGAGACTGGGCGTGGTGGTGTGCACCTGTAATTCCAGCTCTTGGGAGGCTATAAACAGGTGGCTCAATACGTGTCTGATGTAGTAGTGAGACCCTGAACACCCTGTAGACCCTTCCCTAAAATACAAAAAGGTGGGTGGGGTGGAGGATTAAACTCCATATTTCTCTTCTTTCCATTTAATTTTTAGGTGTTAAGAGGTAAGAATTTTTTACACTTCTTCCAGTCATGGACCAAAGTTCTTAATTTTCTTTTCCTCTTTCTAGATATTAAAATGTGCATGGCACTGGTAGGAGATATTTAGGTAGATGAAAACATGGGAAGAATTTTAGGGAGGGTGAAACAAGAAGAAGTAAAGTATAAGCTTTCTAGTAGAAGAGTGCATTCACTTAATGACTGACAAAAAGTTCTTGCAACTAAATATTATTATCACATGATTCATAAATTAATTTTGTGCCCTGTTTATTCCTGTAGTTGGAAAAATTAAGGTAGCTGCTTTATAGCACATCATATAAAGAAATATTGTGCTAATAATTACATAAGTACTATTTTATTAAATTGCTAAAGTTAAGAATGGTACTGTTTGTTTTGAATTAAAAACCCATTTTAATTGTATTTTTTAGAAACATATTAAATATAAATGAAATACTAATTTTTCTCTGGGTGATATTTTTGTATTTGAAGTTAGTAGAAGTGATATTTTTCTTTATATTTACACCTGCAGAACCAATACGATATATCCTAAGTCCCTATAATATTTTACTGTCACTGCCATAGCTAAATATTTATTGGGGTATCTGTTAGAATATTGTGTTCATGATATTCTTTTGTTATAAACTAGCCATAATTGTGGCATAAAGACTTAGAATTAATTAATTAATTAATGCTCAGTACTACTATCAGTAAGAATGTTTAAATTTAATCACCAAATTATACACATATTCATTATTTGTAATAATATGTTTCCCCATAAATTAATGAAATAGAGCTCCATTACAGATGTAAATTAAACTGACAGTCGTTAGAAAATGAGAAATATGTGTCAGATGTCTTTATTTCTTACAGCACTTAGCATATTGTCTTACACTGTAGCATATAAGACAAGAGTAATCATATTAATCATTTATCAATGGCTACAATAATCACACATGGAAACATTTTAAATTCCAATTAGTGGATTGAGAACAACAAGATTACTTGTTCAATTTGTACCTGTCTATTTCTGCACATATTATAATTAATCAGAGCAGAGGTGGCTTTTATACACTATGAAGTTTGTAGAAACAGAATGAAAATTAGTTGAGCTGTTTTTCGTCATTCTGTAACTAGAAATGTTTTTTTCTCTTTTCTAACACAAACATGCCAAGTCTTTCCCAAAGAGCCTTTCTCAGTACACTTCCAGTATTCATGCACTGCCTTTTCTCTCGATCTAGTTTTCATTCTTAAAGTGCAGGAACTTTTCTCTCAACATGGACTGGACAATGCTGTGATTCCACGCTGTATCCTATGGGACTTGACTATATTTCACGCTTCCGATCACACCTAACTTCAGCCTTACCACTCCTTTTGGTTTTTGTGACTATTTGTGTCTCCAGTATCCTTTATTCTTGAGCTCTTTTTCCTCAATCTGCTATTTAAACATTTTTCAAAATGTCACTTCACTATTATCTTCTGACATTAAAACACTCATTTAATTTTAAAGTAGATTGTTACAAACTTTCATAAATTTAAAGTATACTACTGATATCTAGCATAGTTTACTTGCATGTGGGCAAGGTGCTCCAGTCTGTCGGTTTGTCTCTCTGTGTCTTTCTGTCTGTCTGTCTATCTCTGTCTCTGTCTTTGTCTCTTTCTCTCTGTGTCTCTGTCTGTCTGTCTCTGTCAGTCTTTCTCTCTATGTCTCTCTCTCTCATCCTCTCCCCACTATTTTTTTTTCTACTCTTTACTTTTTAAAGTTTACCTATTTGCAACGTCTCAAGTGCTTCTTATAAGCTAGTGAATATTAGGTCTTGAGCTCCAGCCAACATTATTTCTATAAATGTGAGACTCATATTATTGGTATGTGTAAAACAAAAGTCACCATTAAACTGGATGGAATCTTGACTTCTCAAAACCAACCTCAGATGTTTGGTTGTCAGTTCTACATTTCTGTTTAGTCCCTATCATCATCAAGTTAGACAACTAACTTTGCTGATTTCATATGTAACATACTTCTCAAACTTTTACTCAGAAATCTACATATTGTACTCCAGTTCTAGTTTAGAATTAGTTAGAACTATTGTTTGGAACACTGACAATGATCCTCTTGTTTTCAATTCATTGTATCTCCTTAGAATATTGCTTTTAATCATTTCTTTAAAGCTTCTTTGCAACTTCACTACTTACATGCCTTGATCAGAAAGAATGCATGATTTTCCACATAGTATGATTTCTCATACTCTATTCTTTATATATTAAGAAAGGATCATGAGAAACCTAATCCATGGTACCTCAGCTCTGGTTTATATGTAGATACTTCTGCAGTGTCACTCCTTTCTTGATAGAGTCTCTTCTTTTTTACCTGTTTTACTTCTTTCTGTCTTTATCTTATTAATTACATTTATATGGGCAAAGTCCTTTCTTAATGGTGGTGTTAAGAATTGTGGTACACTGTGAAGAATATTTATTATAACTATTTTGAGAACATAAATGTCCTAGTATTTAAACATGTTAGAACACATGTCTGCAGAAACACAGTCACATGCATCATTTGCCAAAATTATTAGTTTATGATATGATCTAAAGAGAACTTTTCTATCAAGCATGAATTGCATTATCTAACCTTACTGAGTGATGCCATTTGAGCTCCAGATAAATATCTCATACTCAGAGAGACTGACTGCACGGTGGACTTCATATATAAAGTAGCTTCCTTCACTTCATGATGTTTATATTGGTCAAACAGCTGAAAGGCAAAATCACCAGAAGAGTGGGCCATGGTGCAAGAAAAATGTTAAACTCATGACTACAGGAAGCCTAGGTGATAGGAAGGCCAGAGGGCATGGGGCCAGGCAGCAGACCTAGTCCCCAAGGAAGGCTCCCTACCACTGTCTCCACACAGATGCTGTATACTAACAGCCCACATAGCTATGTATTCATCAATGGACAAGTGCAACACACTCCGCTGTTCTCTTAAATTGCATAATAGATTATATAATAGATCATGCAAACCATATTGTGAGAGATGTTACACACTTCTCCATACATTATATAATTTTCATTGCTTTTCTTCACCAGAAGGCAACAATGTAAGGGTCTGTTTTGTTTTGTTTACTTAATAAATATTGAGTAAATAAATAAGCAATGAACTACATTTTTGAAATGTCCATTTGGAATTATGGCTCATTCATTATTTCATTTGTTATCTTTTCAGAGTTGGGGAATGTAACAATAAATTCTACAACATGGCAATGGCAAATCTTTAAGAATATATTCTACTCTTCCTCTAAATGAGGCAGAATTCAATGATTTTCTATCCACTTTGAGTTTTTGATGAATTCAGTTTCAAAAAAGTAAAAAGGAGTAACTTGACTTTAGAATGTTAACTGTGGGGAAGCACACAGCTTGTGGATTTACAGTTGACCTTCCTGAACCTTCTAGAAGAGTCATGAGGTTACCACTCCTTCTACATTTTGCTGTACAAATGCACTCTTTCCTTCATAGTATAGATTCAGTACTGCTAAATTATTTATCTGGCCATTGCTCATGGATTTCTTTGAGACAACCTTTGTCATGGCTGTAAAATGTTATAACTTTGTGGTACTATTTTCTTCAGTTGCAATTTAAACTCCATAGAGGCAGTAGCTATTTCTTACTTTTATTTAGTACTGTCCATATAATAGACAGTTAATAAACACTGATTTAATCTGATACACTTGTGTATAAAATTTGCTACCTTAATCATTGATTTAGTCTCAATTATGACTTTTCAATGGAGATTGAAATGATATATCAGTTTTATGCAGACACTGTTTCTTTTGTTGCAGTTAGGTAGTAAAAGGAACTAATTAGATTTTTATTATACCTTCTCTACAACTGAAACATTTTTTTCTTAATTTAAGTTAAGAGCTTTGTAACAAATACTATTTAAAATGCTAAACCTTCAAGGTAAATAATGTGTTACCATTACCATTAAGGAAACCAAAGGAAATTATACAACACAATATAAGAGAACACAATAAACACAAGAGCAGTATTCTTTTTCCTATGTAAAGATGACGAATATTCCTATAGGTACAAATTTTGTACACTTTAAGTGAAATCTTCTATTAAATTCCCTCAAATATTTCACCAATCAACACAGGCAGTGTATATAGTTGCACAGCTTGTATTTATGCATGTACTGTATGTGTGTATGAACAACTACAGTATATCCACATGCATATTCATATATTCACACAAAATCAACTTAAAATTGGTCAAAAATCATAATATGAACCCTATGACTGAAAATACCAAAGGAAAGCATAGAGGAAACATTTCTTACTGTTGGTATGGAGAATAATTTTATGATAAAACTGTAAAGTACAAAAAACAAGGAGAAATTGACAAATGAGATTGCATCATGCTAAAGGGCTTATGCACAAACAAGGAAAAAAAAACTGCAGAATAAAGAAAATCCTAGGCTGAGGAGTTAGCTTAGTAGAATAAGTACTTCCCTGGCAAGCTCTAGGGACTGATTTCAATCTCTGGTTCTGAGAAAGAAAGAAAGAAAGAAAGAAAGAAAGAAAGAAAGAAAGAAAGAAAGAAAGAAAGAAAGAAAGAAAGAAAGAAAGGAAGGAAAGAAGAAAGAAGAAAGAAAGAAAGAAAGAAAGAAAGAAAGAAAGAAAGAAAGAAAGAAAGAAAGAAAGAAAGAAAGAAAGAAAGAAAGGAAAATCCTACAAAGTGGGACAAAACATTTGCCAACTGTTCTATAAGAGAGGGCTAATATAGAGAATATATGAAAATCTATGAAAAAAAATCGAAATTATTGATCCTTGCAAGCAAACAAATCCAAGCAAAAATGGACAAATGCTCTGAATAGATATTTCTCAAAAGAAAACACTATAAATATCCAAAAAATAGATGTCAACATGATCAATATCTATCACCAGGGAAATGCAAATAAAAGATAAAATACAATACCATTTCACCCCATTTAAAATGGTTCTTCTAGGGTCAGCCAAATAGCTAAGTGGATTAGAAGCACCTGCTTAGGCAGACTCAGGACCAGGAGTTTGAACCCCACCTGCCATGCCAGCGCAGTTCCCAGGGCTCGCAGAGACAGCGATTATGACTGGGTGTGGTGGTGTGTGCCTATAATCCCAGCACTTGTGAGGCTATAAACTGGAGGATCATTACAAGTCCAATCTACGCAGTGAGAACCTGTACACTCTACATCCTATCCTAAATACAACAACAAGAAAAAAAGTGGTTCTTATAAAGAAAATAAGAAATCCTGATAAACATAGTAAGAAAATCCTTATATGAGATGTAAATTGGCACAGCGGGTATCCAAAAGAGTATAGATACTATTCAAAAATTGTGAATAGTATCTGTCTTTTTGTAGCAAAATACTGTGTTGAACAGAATTATTTTAATATAAGCAGAACTACCATATGATCCAGCAATGCTGCTCCTGGGTCCACATTCAAAGGAAAGAAAGTCAGCATACAAAGCGATTCCTGCACGTTCCTGCTTCTTCAGCACTACTCCCTGGAACCACCCTGAGTACCCACCAATAGATGAGTGGATAATGGGAATATGAAACATGTGCACAGTGGAGTATCAAGGAGAGATAAAGGAGGATGAATTCATGTCACCTTCAGCAAAGTGGCTGGATCTGGAGAACATGACATGAGAGAAAATAAGGCAGACAGACAAATACACGTACCATGTTTTTTCTGATATATGAACATTCTGAAAACATTGAACTATTTTCTCAAATAGGCAAATTATGAAGTATGTCTTCAGAGGACAAAATGGTGGTTTCTGATTTTCAGGGAGTTCTCTTTAAAGTATGTGATGGTGCAAGGCATAAGACAACAGGCCAAGTATGCTGAAATATTTATCTAAAAACTAGCCTTTCAGCTAGTGTATCTGATTTGCGTTGGAGGTGTCTTAGGTATATGAAACCTTAATGAGCAACAAGGTGGATGACACAGTAGAATACCAACATGCAGTAAATCGTACATTGTTTCTGGAACAATGTATTCGCTATTTATTGTAACAGATACCTAAATTTTTCTAGCTTTCCTCTTCACCTTTTTCATCTCCTCTTTTCCTCTTTCTTCACTCCTTCCATTCTTCCTTTCCTCCCTTTTACTTCCTTCCTTTCTTCCCTTCCTTTTTTTCTTCCTTAATTTTCTCTTTCATTGTTCATCTCTATTCTTTCCACCTGAAAGAGGTAATTCTTCTTGGAATACACATATTTAATGACCTACCTTTCATTATCAAAGTCCTCTCTGCAAAATTTAAACAAATGAAATATAGTTATTTTTCACCTTAATATATAAATATCCTTTTTATGTTTTTATGTTGAAATAATATTTTAAACATGAATTCTCAGAAACAGTTGAAAATAATATCAAAATATATGAACAACTTATCTAGAATTAAAACATTGTTCTGATTTAACCAAATAAAACTCTGAAGTAGACTGTGTTCCATCAACAATGGAGTACTTACCTCTCTATAATATAAAGAAGGATACGTTTGAGTTACTTCTATGAAAATGGATGCACCTTAAGATCATAATGTTAAGTAAAATAAATAGAACACACAAGCATGAGTTCTCTTATGTGGAAAACCTAAACTATATATAATGAAGGAAATGAAAGATGAAAGGAGATCAAGAGATAGGTCTTTGGCCAAAAGGAAGGGGCCACAGAGTTGAAGGGAGAGGGAAGGATGAGAGGAAGGAAAAGGAAATAAGGGAATGATATGCAAATGTATCAACTCACACAGGGAATGTGATCCTTCAGTGTGAACATGCACAGACATAAAAGAAAAAGAATATTGCTTCACCTATTTGTCTTCTTAGGTCAATGATTTCATTCTCATTTAACTTAAATCAGCTATTATTTTAATCAACATGCTTATTGAAAGATAAAATATGTCATCATAGTATAAAAATCACTGCTATTAATTTTTTCAAGAACATAATAGTATAAGGAGACAAAATTATGGTATTGACTTATCAGCTATTTATATTAGTAAAATAATGCTCACTTATGGAAAATTATTTTCCATTTATCTTTACAACCAGATTTAGATATTTATATGTCACACATTCAAACATGTGAATACTTTTAGTCAAACAGTTTTGCATATGTTTATTCCAACACGTAGCTTATTTTTCTGTTACCCTTGATATTTTCATGTCTTAAAGAAGAATAAAATTTTCAATATATAAATCAGCTATTAACAACTTTTGTTGGAGATACTATTTTACATAAAACATATGCCTTCTATTAAGAGAACTTTGTTATAAAGACTGGTGTACAATTTTCTAGGTAGATTTTGAACAATCTCACATTATTTTCTTTGACATGTCCATATTTTTCCCAGGCTAGTCTCTAACTCCTGGTCTCAATGACCTTCCCATGCAAGACTGATGGACCATATGGTATAATTTCAGCCTTCCTAATAGCTGAGAATGGGGCTTGCCTGTCTCTGTGCCTAGTGGTTACTCTCATTTGTTTTAATCTCTACCTACTGATATTTCTAATCTATAGTACCAATACATGGTAATTGTAAAGAGTGAAATAATACATTTAGAACAAAATAAAATGTGTTATCTGACAAAATTCACCCATATTTCTGTAAAAGAGGTGAAATAATTAAGACATTGGATTATTACAGACCAAAGGATTATTACAATGATTTAGGCAATGACTTTTTAGATATTATTATGGTTTGTATCTGGTTGTCCCCCCCAAAGCCTCATGCAATCATGGGGCAACTTCTGGAGTTTGCAATTGATTATTGTGGGTATGGATGCTACACTTGGCGTGGGGCAGGTAGTTTGCATTACAATATAAAGATGGGTGAGAGGCAAGCTAGCTGCATGAGCTACTGCTACCCCCTTTGTTCACTACTCTTTGCTGCCACCAAGAAAAGTTGCTCTCTAAAGTGTGCCACTTTGCCTTGGAGCCAAACAAGTGTGGGCTACAACCTCCAGGAACTGTGAGTTAAATAAACTTTTCCTTCCTTCATTTTGGGTGTTGGGGATTTCTCCCAAGAAGAAGAGAAGAGAGACTGAGGTAAAAATTGGTACCAGAAGAGTGGGGTCATTTTGTGGTGAAACCTGACCATATGGAATGGCTTATGGGAGAGATAGGAAAGATTTGGTGATGTTGCCTACAAGTTAAGTACTGGAACAGCTTTAGTTGCTATGTTTGGAAGATTCTGGTCAGATTTCAGAAGACCAGAGGCTGATAGAAAGCCTGCCTGTAAAGATCAGGCTGGGGAGGTTTCTGCTGGGAAGAAGGACTACATTAGTTGTTGGACTCTGGATGATTTGTGTTTTGGCTTGGCAGAAACTTTGTCTGCATTTTGCTCATGTCCAAAGACTTTGTCTGAGACTGAGTTTAAGGGTGTCAGACTGATTAATCTGGAAAAAGATATGTTAAAGCAGTCTAATGTTGAGGCAGTAGAATGACTATTGTTGGGGGCTTTTAGCCAGATTTATGTTGAGAATCAAGAGCAAAGAGCCCAGCAGGATGATTTAAAATGTGTTTGACCAGAAAGGAAGTTCCAATAAAGCTGTGGAATGCAAAGATAGAGCTGAGAGGATCTCCATTTCGGAGAAGGAACAAGAGAATGGAAAGCTTGGCCTGAGGGCATCATTGAAGGCAGAAGGTCTCCATGCTTTGCAACCTTAGAATTACAAATGTCAGGGATTTTGCCTTGGCAAAAAAGCTACATGTTCTATAATGGCAGCAGCAGCCATACCAGGTTCCAGAATGTATAATTTGCTTCTCAGAATCAGGGTAAGAGTGTTCAGCTATCCAGGCACTCAAACCCTACAAAGAGAAAAGAAAGCTTGGCTACTGCTCCAGCTGGCAGAAGGCTTTGGCAGCATCCATGTGGCATTGATTTTTAAGCACTTGCAAGATGCAGGAGTTCTGAGGTTAAGAAGGCTTGCACCTTGATTTCAGAAGGCCTGGGAGGTGAGGCAGTGTGCTCCTGAGAGGGCAGTGTGTAAAGCTGTGAGTGAGAAGACTATTCAGTGAAAATGACAGAAGTTTGGAAAAGCAAGGAATGTGGATCATTTAAGGAAAACTGCAGAGTTGGAGCAAAGCCAGGCTAAGTGAGAAGCCATAGGAGCTGTCACTACGACTGCCATAAGGGCAGAGCCACATGGAACTCACAACTTGCCACAGATAGCTTCAGATGTTCCACATGGAATTATAGGACTTAATGTTTGCCTTGCTGAATTTTGGATTTGTGTTGGTCCCAATGCTTTGTATTCTCCTGTTGTTTTGGAATGGTGATTTTGTCTTGTGCCATTAATGTTGGAAGTGTTTAACTTTTCATTTGTACAGGGGCTCACAGTTGGCAGTTTGCCTTGAATCTTGGAGGAGGCTTGGGATTTGCACTTTTCAGCAATGCTGAAACTGTTGGGATGTTGGCAACTCTTAGAGATGGACTAAAAATCTCTTTTGAATAGAGGTATGTCCATTAGTCTTTGAGGTCCAGTGGCAGAATGTTATGGTTTGTGCATAGCTGTCCCCTCAACCTTCATGCAGTCATGGGGTGACTTCTGGAGTCTGTGATTGATTGCTGTGGGTATGGATGCTGCACCTGCCCTGGGGCATGTAATTTGCATTGCCACGTAAGGAGGGCTGAGAGGCTGGCTAGCTGTCTGAGCTGCTGCCACTTCCTTTGCTTTCTGCTCTTTGCTGCCACCATGAAAAGATATTCTCTGCTATGTGCTGTTCTGCCTCGGAGCCAGCAGAGTATGGACTGAAATGTCTAGCAACTGTGAGCTAAATAAAATCTTTCCTTCTTTCATTTTGGGTGTTATACATTTTTCCCAGGAAAAAGAGATGAGTAACTGAGACAGATATAAACCCCAAATCTGGATTGGTAAAGTCCAGACAAATGATACTACATCAAACAGTTCTTTCTGAAGACCAAAGGAAGCAATCATTGCAGTGAACCAAAATAATTGGAATAAATGTTTGCAGGTCATATGGAAAAGGGGCTCATACCTAAATATATGTGGAAAGCAAACTACTTGATAATCAGGAAATGGAGCCCTTGGACACTGTTAGAGGGAATGCAAGTTAGCACAGTCTGATGGAAAAACTATAACTACAAAGTAGAATTGGTATATGGTATAGCAGTTCTGCATCTGGGTGTATATCTAAAAGAACAGAAATCAGTATTTTGAAGTAACATCAGAATTTTCAACTTCACTACAACATTTCACAATAGTGAAGCTTTTGATTCAACCTCAATATCCATCAGTTTATGAACACATAAAGAAAGTGTGATCTATTTGGTTAATGGAATACTACTTAGCTTTTCTTCTTGTCATCTCTTTGTTGTCAAATCCTTAAGTTCTCACTTTGCTTTTAATTGTGTTATACCTTTCTATATTTTTTCTTCTTTTGAGTTCTTACACTAGGGAGACTATCAGATATTTACCCTCGTGGGTCTCATTTATTTCACTTATGTGTATATCTTCAAGTGGCATCCACTTAATATAAAGGTTTCGAGTTTATCATTCTTTAGCTGAGTAATACTCAGTCATCCACTAGAAAAATAATTATTGAATTTTTGATATAATTCAGGTATAAAAAAATAAAATAAGTAAGCAACTACACTCTTAATTCACTGATAAGAGAGATCTGCTAAAATAATATCTGTAAATATAATATCATGTATACACCTTGTACAATACCAAAACATTATGAAAACAGTCTGCAATGTATTAATTTATTGAATCTGTATTGTTAAGGTGTCTTGAAAATATCTGATTGACATTTGTAGTTCAATAAAATAAAAAAAATTAAAAATTAAAAAAAATTGTCCATTGTATAGAATACCACATCTTTTCATTCATTCCTCAGGTGATGGGCATCTTGGTTGCTTCCAATATTTGGCTATCATAAATTGTGCTATAAATATAGGTACACATATATTAGTATGATATGACATTTTCAGTTCCCCTTATAAAATTCCCAGTAGGGGGATAGCTGATTTGAATGGGATTTCCAGTCTTAGTTTTTTAAAGAGTCTCCACACTGATTTCCATAATGGTTACACCAGCCTACATTCCCACCAGCAGTGGAGAAGGGTTCCCTTTTCCCCACATCCTCTCCAACATTTGTTCTTGGTTGATTTCCTTATAATAGCCATTCTTTCTGGGGTGAGATGGTATCTCAGTGTTGTTTTAATTTGCATTTTATGGATGGTTAGTGATGTGGAACAATTTTTCATATATTTATTCGCTTCCTTAATTTCATCCTCTGAGAAGTGTACGTTCATTTCAGATGCCCATTTCTGGATTGGGTCTTTAACTTTTAGGGCCCTACTGTTTTTTAGTTCTTTATAAATTCTAGACAGTAGAACTTTGTCTGAGTGCTTATCAACTAAGATTTTTTTTCTAAATGAATTATTTCTCATAATAAAAATTTCACTGTTGATGTCTGCATGCTCCGTATCTCTTAATTGGTTAAATTCCACTGAGAATTTCTATTTTCATAAGCATTCATGTGTATTTTACCCTTTTTTTGTATTTTAGGAAAGGTTCTACAGGATGTTCACGGTCTCACTAGTAGATTGGACTCATAGCGATCCACCTGTTTACAGCCTCCCAAAAGCTGGGATTAAAAGTGCACACCACCACATCCAGTCCAAATGCTATTTCAGTGTGCTCTGGGGCAGGGCCAGGGATCAAACCCCTGGCCCCTGTGCCTGCTTGCAAGCACTTTAATCTCCTGAGCTTTTTGGCCAACCCTAGGTATTTTGCTCTTTAATTTCTTCCCTATTCTGTAAGTTTTTCTGTTCAGACTTAAAAAAAAAAAAAAAAAAAAAGGCTGACTATATACAAAATTCTTTGAGTGTTTTTAGATATCTCCCAAGTAGAATGGGAAATTAACATTGTAACCGTGTATTTGACCATTTATTATCATGCATTGTGATATTTTCACTGAACTTGATTTAATAATATCACTTCCTACAGAACTGTGCTTGTGCGTGGGTGGCTCTGCTTATACATCACACATTGACATGAAAGACAGGTCACCTGGTGCAATAACCTTGGTTCATATTTCATTTGCAAATTTCAGATACAGTAGTCTGGGCACTTAATGCTGACAATAGTCTAATTTTTTGTCAGTAATTTGCTTTTGTGGACTGAATGTTTAAATAACTTCTATATTTGAAGTTCAATTAATTATCCATGCTATATCTTGCAGTTAAATACACTGAAGTTAATTTTCTTTAAATAGGCCACTGTATAATTCTATAGATTCCAATATTCATTTTAAGGATTTTGTCTTTATATTGTATCTCTTGCCTTTGGTTCCACCTGATCTCTGTCTGAAGTCATAGTTATTTTCATGGGAAAAGCTATAATCAATGCTCATATTAATCATTCAATTGCTTTTTCATTTGAGGGTCAAATGATTGAAGCTCTAAAAAGACCCTTAGACAAACTCCAGAGTATCAGAGAGACTCATGTGCTATCTCCTTAGATTGACAGAAAGATGAAACCCCAGGAACTGAGACAGTTTAGGTCGTTAAAACACAGAATCCGCTGCATCACAGAAGAATGGTGGCTTCGCATCAATGGTGGGTGGGGCCATTGCTCAGTGGTATAGAACTGGATTCCGAGTTTGATTTTTCAGCACCACGAAACAAAACAGCAACAAAAAGATTAATGTTGAAAGGCGATCCTTTTGACAGCAAGTGGCACAATTTCTTCCTAGTCCCCCTTTACAGTCAGAAAATCAAGTTTTCCTTGCCCCTTAACCTTAGAATTCAGAGTATTTTCATGAGGCATCTGACCTCTCTTTGATCATGTTTCCTCAGGTGAGGCCCCAAGATGAAGGGTCAGTACACTTGTTATCTATAGTACACTGGATGAACTGAGCAGCTGGCTCTATTCAAGAGCATCTCTTGTACAAGTTCATTATAAAATGCGTCTGGAATTTCTATTTTACTTACTGATTTTTGAACTATTTTTAATAGCTATTTCCTTGCCTTCTCCATTGACACTTAGACAAAAACTATAAAACTTACAGATTACTTTACATTGCATTTTTTCTTCTTTCAGTGTAACTAGGTAGCAGGTGGAACTTAAATTAATGTTACAAATTGATTTTCAACAGTGTCCCCTTATAGCTACCAGATATCTACATGGAATATTTTACCAAATGTGAACTTATAGAAGCAGAGAGAGCACCAGAGAACAATAGCAATAGCACCTAATTCCTAGCAAGGTGCGTTCTAGTATCTCAGACACTAAGTCACCAAACTACCCTTCTTTCTATCAGAAATACTGAGAACAGTAGTTATAAGTACAAAAATTTTCCATGTGAAATATTCTTTTTAACTGAAATGAGAATGCAGGAGTGACAGAAAAAATACTACTACTTGCACTCTTCTCCTTTATTTGTTCTAACTCCTGGGCTGTTTCAGCTTTGCCTACATTAGCCTCCTCAACTCTTCTTCCACATGGAGTGTTTATTCTTTTGCTCTGTGATTTGTGACACTTGTTCTTTCTAATTTATGTGCTTCATTTGTTACTGCACTGTTTGACTTTCATTGGTTCTACATTCTCTTGTCATCTTATTGTCATTGTCAAAGTAACATCTTATTTTTTGCTCTGTAGGGAGTACAATAGGGGGATGGGTAGATCTTTAGAGGATAGAACCAGACACTCCAGACTTACCTGTAAAAGGAGTGGTGAGATCAGGCTTTTTTAACTGACTTTTTCTTGGCAATGTACCTCTTGCTCACATATGTATCTTGGCCTAGATCTGAAGCAACCCTCACTAGACTAAACCAGCAGAGGTGTTTTCCCTCAGAATTTTAAAATAAACCTTTCTCTCATATTAAAGCTGTCTGTATTATTTCTTGACCACGATTAAAAGGTGACCAACAAGATGCGATGGAGTTTGCGACTGAATAACACTATTTTCACTTTTCTCATTTGTTGTGTTTAGTCATAGGGCATGGAGAACTCAGGCAATGTTGGCAGCTTCTTTCAGAGGAACCAGGTTATGCTCACTATTTTGAACTTAAAAAAGTTCTCTTCACTAAGCTTGAGATGAGGTGAGAAGTCTGTAGCTCAGTTTGTTGATTTAAATGGTGATTGCACAGTCTACTTCATCAGGAAGATTTTCCCTGGCAGCTGACAGCACTCCCCTGCTTTGCAGATGCTTTGATACATGGCAGAAAATTATATGGATGCGTCACCTTGAGAGCAGGTGTGCTGTTGGCTGTGCTTATGTACGGGAAGACCAGGGAAAACTAAGTGGGTTTCCATGGAAGGTAAGTGGATCTCAGTGGGCTCTCTACCCCCACATGCAACATTCTGCTCTTTCAGATCCACATGGTTTCTATATTCCTTAGTTGTTACTGTACTTGGGATAATTAGACAGACTGACTTATCATGATTGATTTTTTCAGTGTGTCACTGTACTTTCCCCCTACACAGACAGAGCATAAGGCTATCTTCTGGATGTTTCCTTACTTCAGCTGAAGTGCCATTATGATGGTTTCCTTGTTCCTTACCTCTTGGAGATGTTTACTGGGTCTTCACTGTCGAATGACGGCCTGTGTTTGTGTCCACTGCTGAGCTCCTAAATATATTTTGTCTCTGGATATTTGAAAGAACACAGGTTTTCAAGTGGCTTCAAATTAATGCAGATGCTCTATTTCTTTTCTTAATGTATTACTCCTCATGTAAAAATGGCTTAGGCTTACATCATCTTCTTGATTTAATTTATTTGTGATTGGCAAAGGCCACACCAGATAGCTAATTTGAATCAATTCTCTTCACCGGTATTTTATTTTTCATGTTTTTACAGTTGCTTCACATTTGCTTTTATGTTTAACAATTCAGTTACAGGGAGGCCCTTACTCTCCTTAATTTTAGCCTGACTTCATTTGTTATTTTTCAATTATACAGTGTATTTGCTGCTGGATTTGTGTTTTCTAATCAAGAAAATGAGGCAGAGTAATTAGTACCTTGAAATTATGAGCAAACCAACCCACACATTTCTTGGCTGACATTGATTTTGTCCTAACTCCTTTACATTCTAAACGAAGTGGGAAGCTCATAAAAGACTCTGCCTCTAACAGAGCAAGCTGAGATAACACTGGCTCAGACACACTAAAGCTAATTACCTACAATAAGTGATTTGAAGCAAGGCCAATAAGAGATTGGGGAATAAGCATATTAAAGCCAGTATAATAGGAGACATGAAATGAGACAAAAGAAATGAGGGATGGAAATATAATGCATGAAAGGAAATTCATATGGGAGATTAAGAAAATTGCATTGCTATTGTGTTTTATGCTAGTTAAAGGGAATGACCTTCACTGGCGATGATTTTGAATTTGGTATTTATGAAGGAACATAGTCTCGTCCTGTTTTCGATGGCATACAGGTTAATTTCTTTTTCTTCTCCCAACCCCGCCTTCTTTGCTTATCCCTCCCCCCATTGTGTAGATAATTAGATAAATGGCAGAAAATTATATGGCTGTGTCAACTCCAAGAGCAGGGATACTGTGGGCTGTGCTTATCTAGCTGTAGGCAGAATTTCACAGCCTCTTCATCAGTTACAAAACTGCTGGGCTAAAACATTAATAATTCTTCAGTTGATGAAAGGATGTGCTGTCAGATCACATTTTCCAATTCTCATTGAAATCCTGCTCCCAGAAGGGCTGGCCCTCAGTTGGCTGAATGTCACTATTTTAGTGAAAAGTCATTTTTTAAATAACTCATTATAATATATTAAAACATATGAAAAATGTCCTATTATCACTAAGACAGGGTTGCAGTGAGTTACAGGAGTGATGGGAAAACAGAACATGAGTCAAGTAGCATCTCAAAATTATGTACTATCACCTTATATTAGAAGCGTATGATAATACCCACAATCTCTTAATTAATACGTGCTTGATCAAGGAAAGTAAGAGATAGATAAAAATCCAGTAATCACTGTGTATTGTTAAATGTAAGATAAAAAAGGAAACACTAGGATGTTAATCAAGTTAGACAATGTAACACTGGTTATAAAGATTTTTGCCATATATTTTTCAGTTGGCATGACTTGATATGATCCAGTCATTTCAGCTAAGTCATGAATGTTGAAGATTTATGGAAATTAATCATTTTGTGTTTTAGGATTTTTTTTGTAAGACCAGTTTATATGATGCTGATTTTTTTCATGGCTTCAGATTAATCTGCTTGGAATTTTCATTGCAGGCAGTATATGTTCCCAGACAGAATCTTTTTTTGCTAGTCTAAAAAGGGTTTATTGCACACTCTTGGATGACATAAAGAATTCCTGTACCAAGCAAGGGAATAGGAATGGAGCTGGGACTGAGCACATAGTCAGGGCTAGCTAAGAGCCTTGTTTTCCACCCATGTGAGTTTCCTGCTTTTGATCAAGAATCTGATGACTGCTTTAGGGTGTTGGTATCTGAGCCATGATCCACATGAGAAAAATGGTGCCTCTCTTCCTCCTCAGGTCTGAATTTTAGGTTTCAAAGAAGTGTGGCTGATCAACCTAAATCACACTAGGAACTTCCAATGTGAGGGATTCTGGGTAATGTAGTTATGGCAGTGTCACCGAGGAGAACACTCAAGAGAGAATGAGACATAGGAACAAGAACTCCTTTACTGTGAGCCAGTCACCAATGCCTTGACTACCACTCAAGGTTGCAACAATGCTGGGTCCAGTTTCGACTTTACCTCCACGTTATGGAATTTTCAGGTTTCCATAGTAACTACATCACCATGTAATCTTCTTCTCAGGAATTTTACAAGAATGCATGAGATTTACTTTTCCCAGACACTGCTGACCATCTGCTGGTAATGGGAAATTTAACATTTATCTTAATTCCTGATTTGTCTTAAATATTTGTTCTTATCTTTATGAGCTTCATGGGAGGTGGTGAGTAAGTGAGTTTGTCTATAGTTTAAGTGAACGTAGGTGACTTTTTAAATGGAGTTAGGAAAGAAAATGGCCCCATCGGTGGAAATTCAGATTTCCTGCCAGTGCAATAGAAGCATCGCCCTGCATGGGTTAGACTATCTGTTAAATGCAGGTGTCATGTTTCAGATCTAGATGCTGCCTGAGATGACTCATGTACTCACAGGTGGGGGCTTTTGGAAGACAACTGCCTTATGGTGGCATGAGCTTATGGTACATCACAGTGGCTGCGTAATATTATACGGGGCACATATACAGTGACTTACTTCACAACATCCCATCAATACATTTATTTTTTATTTCATGTTTTTTTCCAATGGTATGAATACTGCTATATGAGATTTTTGAAGCTATATTGTTATGTGCCATTACTTTCCCCTCTCATGCTATCAAAGGGCACATGGGTAATCATCTTGGAATAGCCATTTTCACATTTTTCCTTAGCCTGTACTCTGTAGATTTTAGTCGAGCTATATGTGGCTGTGATTGAACAAAGGCAGCACAATTTTTAGAGAATACCCTAAGGGGGAGGTCATGATCTTTTACATGCCCTTTACTTCATGTATGACTGAAGTTTAAATGGGATGGGTGGAACACAAATGTTCACCTTGAGCCTTCAGATGTTGCTATGGACAGCACCATGATGAGTTGGAGTGTGGTATGAAGACTTATTTTACAAGCAAGATTAATTTTATCACTACCATACTAGATTTTCTGTTACTTTTAGCCATATATTTTGCGTTTTGCTAGTGAAACTGTGTTCCTAGTAGGCTGTGATGTCTCATTTCCATCAATAATAAAGAATAATATCTTTTATAACAAATGTTCATGTCATTGGAACATAACATGATATCAAACAAACATATTGGTGAGGATGCTGTTAAATAATTCATTATATGTTTACAACATGTGTTATATGGAACCAGTAAATGCATTGTAAGGACAGTGCCCCCACAAACCAGTGACTGTTGATCCTTGTGATACAGTCCTGTTAGTTTTTGGCAGTTAAATAGATTAATACTTGTGTTAACTGAGCCTGGATTATCTTAGTTCTGTGTGTGAACATGTGTTCTTGTGTGTGTGACCACTTTGATCAACTTTCTTGTGAATTATTATGTTAAATTTTTCTTTTTTCTTAAAATACATGATGGCTTTTTGCATGTTATTGATAACCTTATTTTTTTAGTTATCATTCATATGGCTTTTGTTTGACAATCTAAAAATGTTAAACAGTAATAGAAGTTATATTTTAAATTTATTTTCATGGACACACATTTTGGTATTTTTGGATATGGGTAGTTTGGAGGACTTCACTAAATTATCTCAAAATAACATATTAAGTAAAAGATTAATTAATTTGTTTGTTTGTTTGCTTATTTGGTTTTTGTTCATGTGTTTCAGACAGGCTATCTTTTTTATGCAGTTCAGGCTATCCATGAACTTGCTTTTTGACCTAGGCTGACCTTGAACTCCCAGTAATCCTCCTGCCTTAGTCTTACAGTTCTGGGATTATAGGTACCTGTCATCACATGTCACTGTTAAAAGATTGAAAAAATAAGAAATAACAATTTCATTAAATGTAATAAAAATCTGTATTTTTTATTATTAACACACAATTGAAATAGTTATATTAAATGCATGAGCTGGGCAATTTCCAAAGTTCATTACTACAAACCCTTTCAGGATGATGTGAGGAACTGACTTGTGGAATTACCAGTGTAAAAAACAGGATCTGAAAAACACACTGGGAATGGGAAAGTGTGAAGGATAGTTTCAGCCTATCAGCCTTGTAGTAAAATAAAAACAAGCCACTCTCTGAGACAGCGGCAGAGATTGGTGGACTCTTTAAGGGGATTCTGAGCGGGGGATGAAACTGACAGGTGAAAAAGAACACGTGAGCCGTGGTGTTCAGAATTCTAAGATGTGCCCAGATAGCCCTGCCTCTCTCTCTCTCTCTCTCTCTCTCTCTCTATATATATATATATATATATATATATATATATATATATATATATACCTTAGTAAAGCATCTTTCCTTTTAGCATCTATAGGAAACCTCTGGAAATAAGATTATAAAAGTTTATTAGAACATGCTGGGCAAACAACCTCCTGTTGATTTTGAAGAAGAAAACAGCCATGTTGTAAGCTGCGATGAAAACAGAAGGCTTTCCTGAAGTTTCGGGTCAGCCCTGACAACCTGGATGAGCCAAATTCTGGAGGAGCAAAGTGAATTTGAAGCAGAACCTTAAATCCTGACAGGATCACATTACAAGCCCATGCCTTGGTTACACCACTGCAAGACCATGGTTGGAAGACTCCCTTGACTTCACCCAGATTCTGACCCATGAAGGGGTGAGAAATGAGTGTTGCTTTAAGTCATTTACTTTGCAGTAGTTTATTGTGCATCAATTAGAAATTATGACGACCACTAACCTCACAAACATAAGCACACGCATGCACAATGCACATACCTGTACACATTGTTTGGGTCCATCGTGTACCCTTTTTCTTTTGGTACAATGAGAAGAAATTTCTCAAAAAAATAAAATAAAGTAAAACAAAAGAGAAGACATTTCTCAATCAGTCTGTTTTGGGATTCAAATGGTATCTTTATGATTCTTTGCTGACAGCACAGGCTTTTTTGTTTTTTGTGGTACTGAGGATTGAACTCAGGACCCTGACTTGGCCAGGAAAGTGCTTATTCTACTGAGCTATCTCCCTGGCCCCTAAGACTTTCTTCTGGAGCCCAGTTTCAGTTAAACTGTCCCACAGTGGGCCTTTCTTCTGCCTGAGGACCACATTTCTGGGCTCTAGCAATACTATTTCCTAGTCAAGACACTATTCTGGCTGTGAGGGTGGTACTGACCCTATAGTCTTAATAAACTCTGGGTTTATAATATATCAGTTCATTTTTGGCTTATTGAATCTCCTAGCAGATTTTTATGGCATATTACCTTTGAAATATATGTCCTAATTTCCTCTTTGCCAAAGTAAATAATGAGTGGCATTGTGAAAGGAAATATCATTATATTTAAACAAATAATTTTAAGCAGAATTACAAAGTTACTGATTCTAGGTAAATAGCAAGTAGTGCAAGAACTAAAATATAATTAAAATATATGCTTGAGCCAAAAGTTAATTGCATCAAAATGATAAAGCTTTGAAGACAGAGTTAATTAAAACAAACATTTCTATAATGAAAGAGAGAGATAATGGCTGTAAGAAGGGGAATATTCACATCCACTGCCATAGAAACTTAATGGACAGTGACCAGATTGTTGAGTGAAGCACTATTATTAATGATAGATGTACAAACAGATCAAAGCAGAAAAACGGAAAGCGATAAGAGGTTGTGTCTCTAAAAACAGTAAGTTTTGTGAGAAATGTCTTGCTCAGTCATCTTCATGTTGGATAAATTTCAGAACTATGCTTACACTGAGAATCATAGGTAGTGTTTGTCTTCAGTAATCAACTATCTGCCAAGAAATGAAAGTCAATGCTTTTGTATCTTCTAAATTATCACAGAGTCATTAGGTACATGGAGATGTAGAAGTTAAAATATACCTGTTACAGGAAAAACAGACCGTTATGATTGCTAAAATCAGGTGGATAGAAGAGAAAACCCAAAAGAATATCCTCAAAGAAACTCATGTTGTAAGATGTCTAAAGTGCACATCTTAATAAAAAATTACTTATTTATTTAGTGGTACAGGGTCTCGCTACACAGTTTGAACTCATAGTGATCCTCTTGTCTCAACCTTCCCAGTGCTGGGATTACAAGTGTGCACCACCTCTCCAGGTTTCAGTGGCCTGCATGGCATGGGGGCTGGCATTGCATGTTGTACCAGGGATTGAACCAGGGTCCTTGTACTTGCCAAACAGGAGCTTAGAGTTTTCTCCCCAGTCCTGGAAGGCATTTTTGATCAGAGTTTTGGAGTGGGTTTGTGGCATGAGCCCTGACATCCCATCTTGTTCTCATCAACTGGGAGTTTGAATATTGAGTGGTTGCAGTTCTGTTAACACTTGTTCATGCTGCTTTAAGATAAACCAAACACTGAAGTTGTATGAACTGAAACCATGAGAAAAAGTGTTCATTTTGTTCCACTGATTATATTTGTATGATACTTATTTGCTCATATTTGAGCTCAAAATTTATACAAATCAAATATTTTTCTGGCTTGTGTTTCTATAATTTTCATCATGGATTTCTTTATGAAAATAATGAAGCCATTGTAACAAATGAACACCAATAGTTTATTGAACATATTTAAAACATGCAATTCTGTAAAAATGTAAATATATATTTAACATAAAATATATATATTATGTTAAATAAAGCTGAGGTTCTCAACTCAGGAAACTTTTGTCTGCAATTTTGCAATGTCTAAAGCAACACTGACTTTCAAAACTGAGGTCAGGTACTACTGGCATCTGTTGCACTGAGGCAAAGGATGCTCCCTGTTGCACAAGGGGTAGGGCGGCCTCCTAAGACAAGGAGTTATCATGCCATAAATGCCAAGAGTTCTGCTCCCCTGAGCTCACCATTTACACTGTTTAAGCCCCCTGCTGATTAGAGCAGTAACAAAGCTGACATCATGAGCCAGTAAACTTACTACATCCTATCGTTTTCATTTTCACAGTGGCTAAAGGGGATACATCATTCTGCGAAGCACCTAAAGCAACACTCAGGTAAATCAAGTGGGCTCAAGCCACCCGCTCTCCTTTCTTTCTACCATGATTTTCCACTATCTTCAGAGTGGTGACCTTACCCGTACTGTACAGGATAAAATTACTAATAAGGAATGCAATGAGTGCCATCAAAGAATGAGACAGTTCTGTAATAAATATGTCACAGACAAAAATGACTGAATGCTGGCATCCCCAGGCAAGACCTCGTTGGTTGGGGACCTATTCACTTGGTTTGTGTAACAACAGATGCCATTTTTGTGATTTATTTAAACAAGAATTCCTACATATTTTAAAATAAAGCAGAATATACCATTAAGAAAATGTATTCTTTGACAATACCTTGGCCTGTTTTCATTTTTCTCTTTATTCTTTTTGCAGATTTCTCTTTGGTGCTTCCATAAATCAGTAGTTGCCTTATGAAGTGCAGATTTTTCACATAATGTAAGTTCACAAAAATTTTTATATTTACAACTTATTGCTATGCCCATAACTTCAATATCCTCCAAATAAATCTATTTTGAATGCTATTTTTAAATGTATTGTTAAGAATCTTGCTTATATCAAAGACATTGCGAGCTTTGTACAGGAATAATAATTTTTGTGCATATATTTCATGTGCTGATGAAATATATGATACATATATAAATTTAATTATTTAGAAAAGGAATATATAAATGACTCAAAATTTTATTGCTAAGACCTCAATTTCTTGGGGCCAGGGAGATGGCTCAGTGGTGCAATAAGCACTTCCCTGGTAAGTGCAAGGGCCTGCGTTCAATCCCCAGTTCTGACCCAAAAAAATCTCTGTAGAAATAACAGCATTGTATTTATGTAGAACTAACATAGTTTAGTATAAATACAGTGTAGCAATGAATTTTATTATATTGTACTTGTTTCTTAAATTATCAAAAGCTGACAAATTAATGTAAGGTAAAATAAAAATTATTTGTTAACAACATGTTAAATGACTTCAAATCTCCTTAATTTATATTGATATGAAATATAATAACTTGCGTAAAATGCTAACAATATATATTTTGCATTTTTTCTCAAGACAGTTTAAATTCACACTGGGCACAGTGGTGCGGGCCTGCGAGGCCTTCACTCCCGAAGTGTGAGGCAGGAGGACTGAAAGGTTGAACCTCGCCTGCGAAATGTAATGACTTAGCAAGATCCTGCATCAGTATTTTACTAAATGTCTGGGTCTGGAGCTCAGTGATAAAGCCCAGGATTTCATTTGCAGTACTATAAAAAAAAGACAGGTTCACATTAATTACTTAATATCCAGTAAAGCAGATTAATATTAACCTACTAGTTTATATTTTAAAAGTTGTGATTAGAAGATAAATACCATAGAAAAATGAAATAATTTCCTGCCCTTTTTAATTTTAATCAGCTACTGTCCTGCTATTATATTTAGAAACATACAAGTGAGGATAATTCTTACTAGTCCCAAAACATTGCTAAGCTTGTGGGTGTCAGTCGGGCCTACATGATTCTAGAAATGTGTGTTTTAATTCATCCTAGCTTTCTATTAAAATGTCATTTTATTGTCTTTTTAGAAAAGTTCTTTAGCTAATAGTTCCTTTGGCTATCTGCTAAGTAAAATTTTCTTACTGTTTGTGTCACCTATAGTGAGAATATATTTGGCATCCACCCAAATGGTACACAGTATAACATGTTTCAGGAATTTAGTACTAGAAATAGCACAATTTTGTGTCCACCTTCATCTCACTATAGATTTCTGTTCTAATCCAATCATCTCATCCAATTTCTTTTCTTTCCTTTTGAGTTTTTTTTTTTTTTTTTTTTTTTTTTTTTTTTTTTTTTTTTTTTTTTTTTTTTTTTTTTTTTTTTTTTTTTTTTTTTTTTTTTTTTTTTTTTTTTTTTTTTTTTTTTTTTTTTTTTTTTTTTTTTT
>PVKA01001869.1:31927-65864 GCA_004027165.1 Ctenomys sociabilis | reverse complement strand
CCCAAGAGCTGGGATTACAGGCATGTGCCACCATGCCCAGACTCCTTCACAGGCTCAGTAAGCCCCAGGGGCGGGGCCAGAGCTGCATTCGGGACTGGAGAACAAACCCTGGTCCCTGCGCTTGTCAAAGCAGGCACTTGATCCACTGAGCTATCTCGCCAGCCAAAACTGACATTTCTATTAACATGATTGACAAAATAGATATTCTGAGCAATTCAAAACTAGAGGTGGGGGACCACCTGAGCAGCTCTCCTTGAAAGAAGAGTGACTGTCTCCATTTTGACTGAGTCTAATCCTATTTCCTTGTACTGTTATGTATAGAGCTGGCTAGGACTTCTGTTTAATGCTTCACATGGCCTTAAGCAATGTGTATTGGTCTAGCTGAGATGCTGGTCATAGTCTTTGAAGGTGGCATGCGTGTTTCCCTGGTAAGCCTGCTGCTCCTTAATGTGAATCAGGTGGAGACAGGACAGTAGAGCTAATGCTCCGTGCTGCCAGCTAGGATCAAGCCTCGAAATAGAGGCTATGACTTCCTGGGGCTTGAAAGACTACATCAAAGCTAAAGCCCTAGACTTCCCAAAACATAAAATACTATATAATGCAGATTGCTCTCTGCATATGGCAGAGGTAAACGTAGGCCACCCACCTAGCTCAGCTCACAGTAGTCACCTACTTCCCACAATTCTCAGTCAATCCTCAAGCCACTCAAGCCATGTCATGGCAGGACTTACAGCCCCTCGACTCCTTGATGATTAAAAATATAATTTAGTGTCCTCATTTTTGCCAAGGGTTACATGGAAAGTGGTAGATTGGAATCAACTTGATGGGATTCCTATAACATAACTTTGGGATTACAAATATTGGTTTCTTGGACTGAGACGAGGACCAGGAAGTGTCTCCTACAATTAAATACACTCTACATCCTCTCTTTCATCTATGTGTGTGTGTGTGTGTGTGTGAATGTGTGTATGTATGTATGTATGTACAAACTTATGTATGTATGTGTTTATTTAATTAATTAATTTAGTTATTTTGGTACTGAGAGTCGAACTCATAACCTTGGACTTTGCAGGCAGGTGCTATGCCACTGAGCTATCTCCCCAGCACCTTTGTAAATATTTTGAGATATATAAAAAGTGATTCAATCTTAAAAGACACGTATGTTAATTACTGACACCAATCAAAGCATCTGAAATATTAATGTCAATTTTTAAAATAAATCAAAAGCCATACTTTATAATATTAAGGAAGAATGTAGATACAAAGAAAGGTGTTACACTTTTAAAAATTTAACTTCCTATAATCTCAACTCTCAGTATGTTGAGGAGGGAGGATTGTCATGAGTTCAAGGCCAGCCTGTGCTCCACAGTGGGTTCAAGCCAGCCTGAACTACATGGTAAAACCTTGTCTTAAAAACAAACAAACAAACAAACAAAAAAATCCACTTCTTTAAATGTTATTTACTGAAATAAACTATACTACTATTTCATCAAAGATGATAAGTCTTCTTTAAAAATATTATGTTATAACTTCAGTGTAATACCATTTGGAAACATCCCAGCTACTGGTAAGTACACTTTTATTCCTGGGTTCTATGAGCTTTACTATTTTTATATTTTACATATTAGGCTTTTATCTTTCTGTGCTTGACATATATTTAGAATAATGTATTCCAAGCTATATTAATATGGTGAACTATGAAAAGCTCAAGTCCACAACCTTTGACATTGCCAGTCCTATGGATAACTCACTACTATTATGGACTACTTGTCTATATTGGAACATTTTGCTGAATTCATGTACCTACAATATTTAAATGACAAAAGAATACCCTCCTCTGACAAAACTGAACCAAAAAAAGGGATACAAATGAATGAATATTTTGTATCTATATATTCAAAATAGCCAGGATAGATATACAGTGAATAGAAAGATTTGTTCTAATAGTGTTTGTGGATAGGATATCATGTCTGCATCTTGTACAATGAATAGCCACTAAGAAGACAACAATATGCAATGCATTAATTATTGAAACTGTCCTAATAATTGGTTTTGAAACTGTCTCATTGCTATTTGTTTCTCAATAAAATTATTAACAAAAAATAGAATAATTCACTCCAGGTTCATCCACATTTTTACAACATGGCAGAATTTCTTTTTATAAAGCTGAATATCAAACTGGGCATGGTGATGCATGCCTGTAATCCCAGTGTTTGAGAGGCTGAACACAGGTGATCACTATGAGTCTGAGCTGTGTAGTGAGGCCCTGAACTAAATACATTTAAAAAAAGGAAAAGCTGAATATTACTTCCTCTGTTTCTCGATTCACATAGCATTAGTTAGATCACCTTATGTCTTGGTCATTTTAAATAATAATGGGATCTCTTTGAGATACTGACTTCATTTTCTTTGGCTGTATGCCTGGATGTGGAATTGCTGAATTACATGTTATTCTGTGTTAAATATTTTGAGAAATATCCAAATTGTATGGCATAACAGTTGCATCAACTTATAGTTCCGCAGGACTTCATTTCTCTCCACATCCTCATTGATTCTTTCCATCTTTTGACTGTTGATATTTTTCATTTGCATTGATTAATGATGGTGAGTACCCTTTTATGATATTTAATGAGATTATTTTAAACTGTTGAATTGTACAGACTTCCTGTTTACATTGGAAACTAGTTTATGTTGGATTTATGGTTTACCAATATTTTCTTGTATTCTATAAGTTTACTTTTCACTTTGTCGATCATTTCCTTTACTGCACAGCCTTCATTTTCTTTGAATGTGGAAACACACCATTGCTTTATCACATTGCCTTCATAATTCATTAGATAATCCATGGTATCAGCCAGATATGTGGACATACATTGTTTTCTATACATGACCGTAGTCTATACTATTGCAAGAGTTAATCCTTAGAATATAAACATAAACTAAATTACTAGAATATTTTATTATTAAGAAAATTGAAGTTAGAATGAAAAATGTTTTGGCTCAGATATCCTTGGGCTAGTGAGTGGTAAAAAGAGAGGGTGTAACAAGTCTAGCAGACTTTACATTGCTGTTGTTACAATAACCTCCATCCATGTACAATTTATTGGGCACATGCTCTGTGACTGTCAGATCCATTTTTACTGAAAAATGTATCAATAAAGTATAATTAAGCAGAAAATGGAAGTTTACTGACCCATAGCAGAATCTCCTTCTCTCTTATCTTTTATATTTTGCAGATATCTGTTCTGCTTCTATGCTCTGTAGCACTGTTTTATAAAGAAGGATGTATAGAAAGTAATGTACTTTAGACAGCTGGTCAGGTAATGCATTCTCTCCGTTCTCCTTTTCCTACCAACTGATGCTGTTTGAATGTGAAATTTACATTGGCCAATGGATTGTTGGCAACGGCAATGTAACTGCACAGCAACCTTCAGTGGTAGATTTCAGCCACTTGGATTTTCCTTTTTGTATGAGGAAAATATTTTGCCGCTACCGGTGCCCTTTATTACCTACTCAGCCAGGACATAAGGAACACATATTTTTCTCTTTTTACTTAGTGGAACAATAAATTGTTCAGATATTTTCTAGCTAAGCTACCCTCCATAAGGATAAAAATGCTTACACTAACAACAGAATCCATTTATGTATGTCTTTATTCATTCATTCATTTGGTTTCTTGATGCAGGATCTTGGCTTATAGGCAGGCCGATCTTAAATTCAATATTCAATCCAGAGTGGCCCACACCTAGCCATGATCCTCCTGCCTCAGCTCCTCATGTGTGCAGGAATTACAGGCATGCTCCACCACGCTCAGATGCTCATTGTGTAGATTACTAGAGTTAGGTTTATTTGAGGTATTATCCTATTATTTTACTTTCTGGTAGCCTGCTTGTGTGACATCAGGGACATATCTCAACTATTCTGATCCCCGTTGTCTCCATAACCACCTCCTCCAACACATCTGCCTTTAATTTCACTCTTCATGTTAAATTTTTCCTGAAAAAAAGCATGAGACACTCTGTGTCTGAGTTACATCACATGACATTAAAATCTTAAAGTCATCCATTTTCCTGAAAATGACTCAAATTCCCCCTTCTTTGGACAAATAAACTCATTGTATAAATAAACCACATTTTCTTTGTCCATTCATCCATGGAAGGAAATCTGGATTGTTTGTAGACCCTGGCTAATTTATTTTATCTTATTTTTATTTTTATTATTTTTATTTTTTTGAAGAACAAATAGCAATCAGACAGTTTCAAGACAAATTAACAGGATAGATTCAATAAATCAATACATTACAAACTGTTTTCATAATGTTTTGGTATCGTACAAGGTGCATACATGATATTATACTTACAGACATTATTATAGCAGAAGTCTCTAATCAATAAATTAAGAGAATGTAATTGTTTACTTATCTTATTTTTTATACCTGAATTATATCACAGATTCAATAATTAATACTTTCTACCTTGTTATTTTCCTAGTGGTTGTCATTGGTACTAGAAGCTGACATAATATCTTGTCCAACCACTGTTAGTGCAAATCTTGCTTCTCATAGAATTATGCAGAAGCATAGTATATTTATCCTAACTGTACTGTTTATGCACACACATCATGATTCTTCCTTTGTATACCCATTTTTTTTTGTCTAGACCTGTCAAGGATGGGCACTCCATTGTCATTGAACCAATTTAGGTGCCTGTGAATAGCACTACTACCAACTGGGATATGCAGGTATTCATGTAGTACTATGTCTCTAGTTCTTTCAGTAATATTTTCAAGAAAGATTTATCTGGCTCGAATGCAATTTCAATCTTTCCTTGTTTTGTGGAATCAGTGTAGAGGTTATACTACTGTCCATTTCCAGCAACAGTTTAAGAGAGTTCATTCTCTTCACATCCTTGCCAACATTTGTTTGGTTTTGCAATTTTGATGACTATTGTAATTGTAGGAAGGCTGAATCTCAGAATCATTTAGATTTCCATTTTATTAATATTTTTTCATATATTTGTTAGTCATCTGTACTCCTTTGGGAGAGATCTATTCAATTTATTTGCCCATTTTTGATTATGTTGTTGTTTGGAGAGTATTTGTTTTTTTCAGATTGTATGCATTCTCTATATTATTACTTTATCAGAAGAGTAGCTGGCAAAACATTTCCATTTTCTTGGTTGTCTCTTCATTCTGTTGATGGTTTTCTTACTATGTAGAAACTTTAATCTGGTATGTTGTGTTCTTGGTGTTAATTCCTGTGCAATGGAGTTCAGAAAGTAAACAATGTGCCAACAACTTCAACTTCTATTTTATTGCAACAGTTTTACAGTTTCTGTTTTTATGTCCAGGTTTTGGATCCATTTAAATTTGATATCTGAGTGACAGGTATGGGTTTTATGTACAACCAGCTTTTCCTACACCATCTGTTAAAGAATCTGTCATTTTCCAGTATATATTTTCATTCCTTTATTAAAAAATCAGATGGTCAAAGGTACATGAGGTTTGTTCTGCACCCTTAATTCTATTCCATTGTTTTACTTGTTTGTTTTTGTGCCAGTACCTCACTGTTATAGCTTTGCAGTATAACTTAAAGTAGGGAATTGTGATCTCTCCTATTATTAAAGATTTATTTTTTAATATGGCTCTGTCCCCATACCAAATAAATGCTCAAAATTTTTCTAGATCTATGAAAATGTTAGTATTTTAGTAGGTATTATGTTAAAACTATATATTGTGGACTGGGGAGATGGCTCAGTAGAATAAACACTTCCCTGAGTTCAATCCCTTGTTTTGCAAAACAACCCACTATGTATTGCCTTTGATAATTTGTCCATTTTAACAGTATCAATTGTATCTATCCACCCACATGGGACATCTATTTTCTAATGGCCCTTTATGTGTGCTTTTTCAGATTAATAAAGTTTTTTTTTATAAAGTTCTTGCTAAGAGAATGACAAATGTAATAAATGTAAATTTTTAAGTTCTTTTCAATAATAAAGTTCTTTCTATGGTTTTTATTATAAAGTTTTTCTACTTTGGTTACTTTGAGTCCTAGTTATTTAATTATTTTGAAGCTATATGAATGAAATTGTTTTCCTGAGTTTATTTTTTTTCTTGAGGATTCATCATTGGGCAGGTTGAGACATGAGGATCACTATGAGTATACAAAAAGCCATTAGTTATTCAGTGGTGTTTTTATGTTTAAATTTGTTTATCAGTTCTAAGAGTCTTCTTGTTGTGGAATGTTTTGGGTCTTTTGTGTAAAGGATCAGATCATCTACAAATAGAGATATTTTAACTTCTATTTCTGTCCTTTCTTTTCTTCCCATTGGGTTACTGTTCTTGCTAACTTTGTATGTAGTATATTGAGTACAAGTGGTGAAAGTGAACAAGTTAACATTCTTGTTTTCATCTTTATGTTAGAGGAATACTCTCTTCCTCTTTTTTTTTTTTTTTCTTATATTTAGTATTACAGCACTGGATATACTCCATATGCCTTTTACCATTTTGAGATGAAGGTCTTCTATACCTATTTTAAACAGATTGTTTTTTTCATTAAGGGATATAGGGTTTTGTCAGAGGCTGTGTCAGCATTTATTGAACTCATCTATTTTTTTATCTTTTTTTCACTCCCAGAGTTGTAGGCTCAGTTCACTGGTCAGAGCTAATTCATGAAATGGGCAGGTGCGTTCATTCACAAAGCATGTCAGAGCCATCTGCTCAGACTTGATCTAATTCCTTAGATTCTTACTTCTTTTTTTTTTTCTCTTTTCTTCCTGTTCTTTTTAAATGTATGTGATTGTTACAGGGTCTCACTATGCCGCTCTGACTTATAGTGATCCTCATGTCTCAACCTGCCCAATTCTGGGGTTACAAGCTTACACCACACACACCCAGATTGGTGGCTGGCACAGCACACATGGGTTCCAGAGCTAGCATAGGATGCAGTACCAGGGATCAAGCCCTGGTCCTTGTGCTTGCCAAGCTGGGGCTTAGACTGCTAAGCTATCTCCTCAGTAAGCTACTAGTCCAAGGTGAATACTGAGACCCTATGTCAAATATATATATATATATATATATATATATATATATATATATATATATATACCCCTATAATTTCATTTCTAACAAGTTGATAGTGATGGCGAACTTGTTGAAGTGGGAACCATATCTTGGAGCTATTACTTTTGTGTTTTAAATTGAGATTAGTTAAAATGTGTTCTGTTACAATCCAGAGTATATTCTTGAAATTTATTGCTATTAATACTTTCTAAGTTGAAATAATTTATCATTTCAGAAAACCTTTATAGAAAACCTTTATAGACATTTCTTCTATCTATTAGCTTTAAGTGATTCACAAAGTTCTTTTTTTATGTATTTGGTACAGGACCTCACTATGCAGCTCAGGTTTGTAGTGATCCTCCTGTTTTCAGCCTTTCCGGTGCTGGGATTACAGGCGTGTGCCACCACACTCAGATTCCACGGCCTGCTCAGCACACCCCTGGGTTGAGGTTAGTGTGGTATGGGGTTCCCGGATTGAATCATGGTCCGTGTGCTTGCCTAAGCAAGTGCTTAGTCCACTGAACTATCCAGGCCTGCCATAAAGTTTTTTATAAAGTGAGAGAATTGGTAACAATATCCTAAAATGTAACTATGGCAACTCTAGTTATCATTTAGATTCAAAAATATATGGTTATCATTTAATAGTAAGAAGAGATGAGGGCTGTTTTTCAATCTCACCTTATTTTCAGTAGTTTTTAAAAAATGTTCTTCGTGTAAATTTAGATGGCTCTGATAATTGAAAAAGAAAGAAGACTGTGACTTAATTTGTTTCCTCAATGGCTGTATAAAAACAGACATTCCATAATGATGTAAACCGCAGGAGGTCATGGAGAAAGACAGCCCACTGGCGTTCTGATTGCCACAGTGACTCTACACAGGCACCACTGGTGTATGGTTATTATTGTGTATCTACTCGTAACGTTACTGAACTCCATTATGAAAGTTTATCGCAGAGTTGCATCATTATAAGTAACACAAACAGCCAGAAAACCCTGAGGAAAACATAGTTAAAGAGTCGTCCAAATAGTTTATTTAAATGGAAGAAATAGTATAGCATTAATTAGAGAAAGATCATTTTTAACCGTGAAAGCCTGTGCTTTCTGCCATTTGGATGTGGGGTTATGGCTTTCTATGCAAAAATACAAAAAAACTGATAAATTAACTATTTTTACAAGCTACACATTTGTAAGAGTGTGAAAAAACAAATATACTACTTTCACCAAAGTCTTCAAGTTGTAGACTGGCATCTTCCACATCTTCTGTGGAAATTATAGATCCCAGTGGCATGGCAGCTGTTACCTTTCTTCTCAGCAAGGGACCAGCTGTCGTATTGTCTTTGGACTCAGACTTTCTGTCAAATATTGATGTTGACATGAGACATTAATGTCTCTGAGTCCAAAATGAGATGCATCTCACATTGATGTATTTGTTTCATTTAAAACAAAATGTTCTTGTCATCACATTCTAATTCACCATAAGTGTTTATTACTCAATTGAAATGATATTGTTCTGTGGGAGAAAAATTAACCCAGCAGATGAAATATAATCATGCTATTATAACTAATGCCTTCAAATTAATCACATTATTTATCATTAACACTTTAAAATAGCTAATTACAGTGACTTTTTTAACTGTATAAGAGATTGAGTGGTGAGGGACTTTTACATTAGTCATAATCAACAGAGGATATTTTTAAAAAGTTAAAACTTAACTTTTAAAAAGTCAATTCTCCTTCTGATCTTAGCAGAACATGGGCTGAGAGCAGGTTCCCGAGCAGCCTACATTGCTTGGCTTCAGGTCTCCTTGCAAGGCCATTTCTGGGAGTTGCTTCTGTAAGAAGCATCCTGGAAGGGTAAGGTAAAACCTCAGGGCAAAGCAAGCAATGCCATCCATAGAAAGGGCAGACTGCCTCTGGGCCTGCAGTCCTTTCTGCCTGACTTGGGGTAGGAGGATCTAATCAAGTATGGTGATCTTCATCATACTCGTTGTACTGTGTGAAAAAAGACACTCATCTCTGCTCCAGTAGTCTCCTCTGTTCTGTAACTGATCAAAACAAAACAGAACAAGACAGAATAGCCTACTGCTGGCTGTTTCCAGAAATAAGTTAACTAGCTTAACGGGTATATCAATACATCTGACAAAGATACAAAATATAGTTATGTCTCAATCAGAGGCACATGTGGCACATAGGTATGCTTCGCTGTATCTCAAAACTGGGTAGAGCAATTAATTATGCACTAAATATATTTATGCAAACCAATATATATTAATCATAGGTACAAAAGTTAATGTGTGTTTTGTGAAATTCATGAAATCACATGGGTATATTAAGTTTTATATAAGCCACTGTAATCTGATTTGTTAGTATTGTTTTTGTCTGGAGGAAAGTGAATCCCTTTGTCAGGCCATTAGCAGTGCTTGAAAACATAAATTTTTAATCTGTTACCTATTCTCTTTAACCAAAAGCTTTTCAGGCCAAATTTATTCTACTTGACATCTGATTTTCCTTACCGTAAAAGCTATGTTTTGCCAGGTCAGACATTATATTACTTAGTAGAAAAAGTGTCCAGAAAAAGAATTCATACAACATCTAGTGAAAAAGGAGTAGCTTACTGACTATCAAATGAAACAGGTGGGATTATCTTAGGTTAAAACAGTTTAAGGAGACAGAAACTGTATTTGCTATATGTTTTTATGCAAATACAAATTATATGCAAGTATGACCATTTAAAATATCTTAGAGATGGAAAAATCCCAAAGACCTCTCTGTGAATTGCCCATTTCAGAGCCACTGCCATGAGCTAGGGTTTTGCTTGACATTTTGCACATTGTCCCATTTGTTCTCAATCATTCTCGCCGTTAAAAGTTTCATGTTTTCAATATACATTCTGGCAATCAAGTGTTCCCAGAGGGTATTATCATATCTCAGAGTTATTTGAAGCTGTGTAATTCTATGTTGAAACCCTAATAAAATGTAAAAGAAATCATGAGACAGACTTCATGGCTACAATTTTGGTGCTTAGTATCTCCGCAGCTACAGCTCGGAATATATCCGACAGCTCTGTATACGATTTCTGCTTCTCATTGCCCATTTCTTCTTTCATCACCATAATCTGCTTTCTCTCAATTATGTGCCCTCAAAAGATGAAAAAACCCTGTCCTAAATTTTTGAGTAACTCTGCTGTAAGGTGAGAAACTCATGGAAACTGCAGACTTCTCCTCCCTACAGGACAAGCATGGGATTCAGTTCTGTTCATTGGGGTGAGGAGAAATTTCAGCTCCTTGACCTGGGAAAAGTTTATTTTATGTTAATTTAACTAAAGTGACAGAAAGATCCTACTCCCCACCTGCACTGAGCATTATTATCTCTGCACAATGTAGGAACCTGTACAACACATTATGTGACAATAAGATAGTTAAAAAGAAGAGATCAATATGATTAGAATGGAGAATATTAGAGAGAAAAAAGAATATTTAAATATTTCTTTTCTTTTAAATTTTGTAATAATCTTTAATAAACCTCTGCCTCAGATCTTCTCATTACTTATGAGACACATTTTTAACCCTGTTATTATTTTATGAGTGAGGGTTATGCTGTGAGTGTAAGAAATATAGAGTGCAAGCAGAATGTGGAAAGAAGAAAATAATTTGACATGATTTGTTGTACATGCTCCCTTTTGAGAAGCTGAGACAGATAGTATTATATTTGCTTACTAAATCATTTTTCTTGGCATTTAACAAATGCAAAAGATAATATATGAAGAGCGTAAAAGACGTGAAATAGAATATAATTCCCCCAAATATAAATAATGTACTATTTCTAACAGTACTTTAAAAATTCAGGCTCATTCTTTCTGAGACATTTATGGTTATTGCCTAATCAATGATTTTAAAAATGGAAGAAAAATCTCAAGTATATTTTAAAATTTATGGGACACAACTGTAAACTTTTAGAGTTACCTGATCTCTGGTTCTTTCATTATAAATTATATTAGGGAAATTCATTGGCAAACCTAAGGATTAAGAAATCTAAAGCATAGAATAATTTAAAGTAGACACAACTGATTTTTAAACAGCAAACACCATCCTATAAAGCCACACATTTCTGAATTTACAAGGAACTGAATGGTCTACTCTATCTTCTCTTATCCCATGACATTCCTTATTCTGACTGTCTCCCTATCCTTTGTCTCAGGAAGATCACACTCCTTCTTACTTCTCCTCTAAGTCAGAGTTTTGTTTATCTGAAGTCAGTGACTTAGTTACAGAACATTTTTCCTGGAACATTTATTATCTGTGTTTCAATTTGCACAGCTCTTGCTCACTCATTTCTCTGCTGAGATACTATGATTCCTTAAAGTATTTCTTGACACACTACGACTTCTTTAGATGCCTTGCTATTTCAGTGGCATTGCCCACTTTTCTCATTATGCTACACATATTGCTGTCTTGAATTTGACTTCAACATTTTGTGACCTTCAGGACGTTTGTTCTGTTCAGTGTTTTACAGGCAGCACCTCCTAAAGAAAATTGTGCCTAAAGTAAATAAATACTTCATAAATATTTTTACCTTGAGTGTATTGAAAATAATCATTGTGAGAAAGTTGGAATTTGGGAGTTTAGGAAAGCAGAAGAATTTATATATATAGAGAATAGAATAAAGATTTTGGGAGGGAAAAAATACAGAATCACTGACACTTTATAATAACATTGCCAGGAATGGAGGTGCCTCACAGTTGTAGGTTTTATATTTAAAAAGGAAACACTATTCCTACTGTATGTGGAACACCATGCCACTTATCACTTAAACAATGATGAATAAAATCCTGGCTTCTCTGCATTTAAATATCTTAAAAGCTAGGAGGTGATGTATTAATAATAATAATTATTATTCATTATTTATGAGATGATTTCTTTAGAGTAAAGTATTTGCAATCACTACTATTATTCCTCAGGGTGTCCCTCTCCTTGATATCTATTACTCTTCCATCAATAACTTTATTCAAAGTGTTCAAATTTGGATACTACGATAAGAAGACTTTGATTACCATAGCTCCACAAGGTTTGCATATTATGTGTGATTTGACAAGTCATGTAAGCTTCACCTTGAACCATTAACTCTCTGGTAGCTTTAAAGAGAGAGAGAATGCATTGTATCCTCCAATAAAAAGTGTTCTAAAAACAATGGTGAAATAACCTAGCTTTGAAAGTAAGAAGAGATTGAAAAAGAGGAGCAACAATATGATGGTACCTGTCTTTGGACAAAAATATTCTGTGTTTCTGTAAATGCACTTTGAACTGGGTTTTCTAAACATCATTGATTACCCTGAAAATAGGAATTTTTATAAATAAGTGAATGCATATTACATAACTTTGGATTGAATTATGGTATAATAGCTCTACCAGGTGCTGGTCATTCATATTACAAAAGAGAGCAGGAAAAAGAAAGAGAGAGGACAAAGCAGTGTACAGCTATATTCATGGAATTCCACAGGATGATATTGATCATGTGATCAATCGAGTCTAGAATTTCAAAAACAGCTTGGGGAACATAGAGTGTCATCTCGAATCTATCTAGAATATGCCAATCTTTAGTATAACAACACTAAACCTGGTTGATACAAGGTGAAAGAATAATAAACAAGAAATATCTTTACATTATAAGCTGGAGACCATTTTCTAATTGATGAGGCTTCCATTTGATTTTAGGTTCCAAATGGGAACCGAGTTCTTTATATCTTGAATATATTTTGGGGGACAGATCAAACAAAGCAAAACAGTAAAACAAAAAAAAAAATACTTAAGATCTTCAAAACTTAGGGAACAAATATATTTTTCTGTTTTAGCAAAAAACCCTTAAAAATACAACTAGATCATAAAAATATTTGAAGAAGTGAACTATATAAATTATAATTTTATTATACAAATCACATTGTGGTTATTAACCATATTCATTTCTCTGTCCAAGCTTTCAGGTCTTAAGAAATGACAGTTCTTTTTCTTGAAAATCTTGCAACATACAATATGTGTATTTATGATATTTAGAAATCAATAAAATATTAAAAATTGAAAGCATTATAAGTATCAATTTCCATTTACAGCTCAACTTATTATTATGGCCCCGTGGTGTGTACTTCATTTTTATACGTTTCTGCTGGATGATTAAGACCTAGATAGAGCAAGACCTATATACCAACACATGTATTTTATGTTTCTTATGAGGTCAGTGAAGTCCCCTCAGGGTTTATCTTGTAGTCCTGTAACTTCTTCGGATAACTCACTATTGTTGTGGAATGCTGGACTGTGTTGGATTGTGTTGTCGAGTTCGAGCACCTAAGTTAGTTAAATGACAATGGAGTGCCCATTTTCGACAGGTGTAGACAAAGGAAGGGGTATAGAAAGGAAGAATCATGATGTGTGTGTATGGATAGTACAGTATAGATAACGCTGTGTTTCTACATAATTGTATGAGAGGCAAGATTTGCACTAATGGTGGTTGGACAGGATATTATGTCGGCTTCTAGTACTATGGACAACCAGTAGGAAAATACCAAGGTAGAAATTATTAATTATTGAATCTTTGATGTAATTCAGGTATAAAAAATAAGATACGCCAACAGCTACACTCTCTTAATTTACTGATAAGAGACATACGGTATAATAATGTCTGTAAGTATAATATCATGTATGCACCTTCTATGATACCAAAACATTATGAAAACAGTTTGCAATGCATTAATTTATCAAATCCATCTGGTCAAGGTATCTTAAAACTGTCTCATTGACATTTGTACTTCAATAAAACAAAAATAAAAAAAATAAACTTCAAAAAAATAGTATCAATTTCATTTAATACACTTTCTCTGTGTGACACCATAGTTTAGCTCAGCTTACTTGGAGTATTTCTAGAACAAGGATATGTGGTCATGTAGTTACACAAAACAATGTAACCTAAAGCTTACTTCAAAAGGAAGTGTTCAATACTTCCTATAACTTATTGAACCCTTGTCTCAGTTACTCTTCTCTGTTGCTGGGACAAATGCCAGATACTCAAAATGAAGGAAGGAACATTTTATCTAGCTCAGTTACTGGAGGTGTCAGTCCATACTCAGCTGGCTGAATGGGAACGTGGCACATGGCAGAGAACAACGTCTCATGGTGGAAAAGAGTAAGGGTGAAGGGACTAGTAGCAACAGCTCAAGCATTTACCTTCTCTTCCCTCACAGTGAGATGCAAATTATCTGTCCCAAGGCAGGCGCAGCATGCACACCCACAATAATCAATCACGAACTCCAGAAGCCCCCACCAGGACTGCATGAGGCTTTGGGGGGAGGGGACACCTGAAACACAAACCATAACCACACTTTACTAAAGTATAAAACATTTGTCATTAATATGCAAACATTAGAAATACTGTAAGCCTAAAGAATGCTTGAAGCATTGAACTATAAATAATTCTGGATGATGGAGATGATATTGCGCATCGCAGAGTACTGGATACTCTTTCGAGGTGCATGAGGAGGCTTGTTGCATATTGCTTCTTGGGGAAAACATCTACGTTTCAATTATTCTGAATGCATAGCACTCTCCCATCTTAGAGACGTTGAACTTTCAGCCCGACCACTGTATTGCAGAGGCTGTATGTAACTATTTTATTTTTTCATACATGGTTGTTTCTCTTCATTTGGAAGTTATTGTAGGGACACAAAACAGGACTATAATGACACATCTTCCTCTCCATATAAGTAATATTAAGGCAACAGGTTTTGCCAAGTGTAAACCATAGTATGTGGTTATGTGCAAATTGCTTTTAACAAACCATCTGCAAACATGTATATATCTTGTTCCATGCCTTTAGAAGCAAAACCAGAGGTAGGAGTTGAAGAGGGTAGCCTGAATTATGTAAATTACATAGAGAGAGCATATGAAGTCAATAGAGAGTGTGGAGATGCCAAGGGCCTACAGAGAGCCCTGGGACAGGTTGACAGTATCAATTTGCATTTTGTTGAAATAAGTACAGCTTTCATCGCTTTGTCTCATCTATTTTATTTTGTGTTTTTTGCAGGGACAAGCCTTTCTTTCAAATAAAGTTGTGAATATTTTAGTGTGAAGAAAATTTCATATAGCCTATGTACTATATTAAATAAAATTTTATGCTATAATTTCAGTATTTAATAAGTTTGTCATGAAAGAGATCATTATAACACTATTCAGAAATCAACAACCCATTCCATAATTAGAAAACAATGTAAATATTAAGTATTGATTTAAGTAATTTTTCTTTGCCTTATTGCAAAATCATTACATATAAAAATATCTGTGCCCCATTTGGAAAAGATTGACATTCATGCCAGGAAGAACCAACTCAGTAACTTTCCAGTACTTTTAATTTAATAGCTGAGCATTTAATCTGAGTAGTCACATAACATAGCTTGGATTAGATTCCTCATGTTATAATAACTAAGTTATCTCAAGATTAAATTTCACAAAATAATTTACAAATGACAAATAGCACAGTGTCTGCAGAGTAGTTCCTGATACCCACTTTCACTTTCTTCTTTATTTCCAGTTGATGAAACTCTGTCAAATCTTAAGATTAAATAAGTACCATATCTCTAAATTTTTTCCAGGTATGACAGTTATCACTAATACAAAATGATTTGTAACAATTCTCAGAAAGTTTCTTCTAAATTCAGCTTAACATATTAAAAGAAAAAATAGCCATTTGGTATGATTATTGTAGTGCATGCTTTTCAAATATAACAAAGGTAATTTTTATGAAACTGATACCTTAAGTTTAGAAGTGGAGAGCTGTCTTTACATTTCATAATTTTTAATGTTACATTTACATTCTTATACATAACACACAGTTTTGAAACATAATTCGGTGCTCAGAATTTTCCTAATTTTAAAGAAAGAGGTGATATTGTCTCTGTAACTATAAGGTTTAATAATTATAATAGTAATAAACTTTCTCATATAAAAATGAAATTAGCTGTACTTGCAAGAAGAATGAAGAACACATTAAAATTTGCTGGGGTAAGTGCTTCTTCCTTTTAATGAGCTGAAACATATTCTGTGTCTGTACAATTGGATAAATTCCTAGCAAGACAGAAAAGGGCTATTAAAACTCACAGGCCAGAGTACAGCAAAAGCTTGAGTAATGTTGAGTGTGCAATAAAGTCTTCATGCACATAGTGACTCTTCCTGACATTAGTGGACTTCAAAGAAAGGTATATAATTAATATATTTGTAATGAGTATTCTTATTTTAAAAGGGAAGTATACTCAATAAACATGGAATTTAATTATAGTGCAAAAATTATTGAATTTCAAAAACATGACAATCAAACATTGTTTTCATTATTACAGTGAAGTTAAACACAACTATAAAGCATGAAAACACCATTAATGCTTTTTGATTATTTATTTATAATAAATAAACAAAGCGAAGTGTCAAACACAAGTTAGAGGATCAGTTACAATATTTAAGATCTCTATTTTGAACACCTAACCACTTTTTATCTTTTACTTTATTTTATTTGTTTTTCTTATGTATTTAGTGCAGAGTCTACAGGGTCTCACTACACAGATAGGACTCATAGTGATGCTCCTGCCTTCAGCCCTCCAAGAGCCGGGATTACAGCACACATCACCACACCCGGTCTCAGTCGATGTCTCGGTGCACGCCAGGGGTGGGGCCGGCATGGCAGGCTGGGGATTGAACCCCAGTCCCTGCATCTGCCTAAGCAGGTGCTTTAATACACTCAGCTATCTGGCTGGCCCCACCTTTTACTTTAATCCTTTCTAAGTTAAAAAAGTGTGGTCATTAAATTCATAAGAGATACAATTAAAAGAGAAAAACAAAATTTAGCAGATGCCAACATAGAATGTTTGGATGATCTCCTATAATATTGGTCATCTCTTTATTTTTATTTTTAAAGAGAGTACAAATCAGAGGCTCACCAGACAGCTCAGTGGATTAAAGCATTTGCTTTGGTAGAGTACAACCAGGGTTTGATCCCCGTGTGCATTGTGCCATGATGGTCCTGCCCCCCAGAGCATGCTGAGATGGTGACTGAGTCCACTCATGGCATGTACCTGTAATCCCAGTGCTTGGGAGGCTGAAAACAGGAGAATGACTATGAGTCTGATCTGTGTGATAAGACCCTATAGGCCCTATAAATACATAACAAAGAGAGTACAAATTAGAATTAAAACAGACAAAAATACAAGTGATACAGATTTTCACTTAACAAACATATGAATTGCAAAGTATTTGTTGTAATACAGTGTAGTCTTTCAATCAATTAATCCTATTATCAAATATATGCATGTAAAACTGGAAAGAGTTTGAAAAAAGAAACAAATGCATAATAAATAAAGAAGAGAAAAAGTGCAAAACAGGAGATGAAGCAAATTAAGTATTCACTACTCCTTTCCATAGACCAGCAGAAATGCATAGAACAATTGTGAAAAGCAACCCACTTACATATACAGCTATCTCTTTCTCTCATTCCCTTTCCTGTCCTTCTCCTCAACTCAGGAGCTCTTTCCTTTTAAATAAGTTCAATCTCTTTTACCAGTGTCTGTTATACCCTTCAGATTCTATTTTTCTCTTTCAGATTCATTAAGGAGACAATACGATGTTCAGACATTTGTTCAGTCTGATTTATTTCACTTAGGAGTATGTTCACTAGTTACATCCATTTACTGACAAAAGATTCAAATTTATCCTCTTTTATGGCTCAGTAATACTCCATTGTGTAAAAATACCACATCTTCGTTATTTGTTCTTCAGTGGGTGGGCATCTGTGTTTTCCAGGATTTAGCTATAACAAATTGTACTGCTATAATATATCTGAATAGTGTGAGGTTTTCAGTTCTTTTGGAAAAATATCTAGGAAGGGGAATAGCTGGCTTGACTGGGATCCCCGCTACTAGATTTTGAAGGTTTCTCCACACTGATTTCCATTTTGGTTGTACCACTCTGCACTCCCAAAAACAGTGTTGAAAGGTTCCCTTTCTCTCCAGCCTCTCCAACATTTGGTATTGGCTAACTTCTTGGTATTAGCCATTCTTTCCGGGGTAAGATGGAATCTCAGTGTTGTTCTAATTTTCATTTTTTGAATGACCAATGATGTTGAACATTTTTTCATTTATTTACTTGCCCTCTATATTTCTTCCTCTGAGAAATACATATTTGTATCAGATACCCATTTTTGTATTGGGTCTTTGAATTTAGGAAGCATGATTTCTTTTAGCTTTTTGTATGTTCTAGATAGAAGGCTTCTATCTGAGGGAGAGTCAGCTATAATTTTGTCCCAGTTTGCTTGCTGGTTTTCTTTTTACTCTGTTGGAGGTATGCTTTGAATTTCAGAAACTATTCAAAAGATCAGATCCCAGTTGTTGATTCTTTGAACTATTTCCTGTGCCATTTGGTTTTTGTTCATGAACTCTCTTCTTACTTGTAAGACTTTAAGATTTCTACCTTCATTTTTCCTCCAGAAGATTTAGTATTTCTGTTTTAATATTTAAATCTTTGATCCATTTTGACTGCAGCATTGTACATGGTGATAGCATGTGTCTACTTTTGGCCTTCAGCATGTGGAAAGCCAGTTTTTCCAGAAACATTTATTAAAGAGGCTTTTTTTTTTTTTTTTTGCAGAACCAGGGATTGAACTCAGGGCCTTGCGCTTGCCAGGGAAGTGCTTATTCCACTGAGCCATCTCCCTGGCCCAAGGCTCTCTTTCTTTCAGTGAAGATGTTTGACTCCTTTATCAAAGATAAAGGTGGCTGAGTGTGTTTTCAGTTGTGTCTGCATCTTCCAAACTTCCACTGATCCTCAGGTCTATCTCTATGCCAGTACCATCCCGATTTTATCACAGTAGCTTTATAGTATAATTGCAGGTCAGAGCTAGTGATATCTCCTGCTTTTCCCTTGTTTCCCAGGGCTGTTTTTGAAATTCTGGTTCTCTTCTGGTTCCAAATGAATTTGAGAAAAGTTTTCTTTAACTCTGTGACATATACCAATGGTATTTTAATCAGGATTGCATTGAATCTAATACTGGTCATCTCAAGTGAAGGAGATAGGAAATTCAGAGTCATGAAAGGCATTCACAAAGGGAGATGGGTGCACGTTTAATTTCTGCATGAAAAAATGACAATCAACAGTGACACAATAATACTTGTAGAAATTGTGTCAGTAGTTCTTGTTATGGTCCTGGATAGCACAGCACTTTATCATTCATTATTTCCTCTTAACTACATATAATTAGATAAAAATCACATACAATTTTTAATTTATAAATCATATCGCAAATGCTAAAGATCTACTTCTTTGTAGGTGTTGTGGTAATAGCATTTAAAGAGAAACTTACAGATATCAGAGATCTGTAATTATACTGAAATTATATTTAACAGAACTGGAGTGGATGGCATAACATCTAGAACAGTGATCCTAGCTGGTCACAAGTTAGCCCAGGAGGACTTCCCGGCTCTGCACTGACTGCAGGGACCTCCCTGTCCCTTCTATCACTGTAGGTCAAGGGTAAGCAGCTATCTTCCTCCCCAATCTCATGTAGAGATAAACATATTTTTATTTTTTAAGAAAACTCTTATGTAAAAAAGGTAAAACAAAATTTCATAACAAATTAATAGGAAAATGATGATAGTTAATACATGATATATTGTTATCTTTAAAGTAGCTGCTCAGGTTATACAATATGGGCATAAAATTTTCACCAACTGAGATTAGCAGAAACCTTCCTTTTTAATTAACTAAGAGATAGAAAAGGAATAACTGACTTGCCTTTTCCCCTTTTCTCTATTAGGGTGGGAAAAAGGGGAAGGGGCACTAAATATATTTCAGTAATTAACAAGCCAGGGAGATAGAGAATGCCCATAAATCATGATAGTACAAAGCTGGTAATTGGTTTGAGTTAGAACAATTAGAAGGAACATTAAACAGTTTTTCAGAATTTGAAATAAGGAGAAAATGCTAACAAATTAAAAAGAAAAAAATACAAAATTTGATTATTTCTGAAATATACTACGAGGAAATTTTCATTTTGACACCTAACTATTGTTATCACAGCGTCGTTTAAGTGCATCATTACTAACTTAAACTTTAATTTCCTTGGAATTATAAACTCTTAGATAATGGACCTTTTTCCCTCTTCATGTGTACCTTGTACAACTCCCAGACATATGCCTTTTTGAGGTTAGATCTTAAGAATAGGACAACACTACTCAAGGTTTCTCGAATACCTTTGTGTATGGCACATGGTATCTCTTACACATGTCACATAGCATCACATATCACGTCCAAAATTTAAATTATATATTGATAAGTTGATTCTCCTTTTCTTTTCCTTGTAAATCACACTTTATTTTCCAGTACAGAAAATCTCAGAAGGATTACTGTGCCCTAATATTACATAATAACCACAATAATTAATCAAAGACAGGACATAGCAACACTGAGATCATTTTCAGATAAACAACAGAGTATTAAATGTTTACTTACTTGGTTTTGGAAAAAGTAATGAGTATCAGGTGCTAATACTATGAACATTCATATTTTTGCCAATTGTTTTTCCTTTTTTATGTGAAAAAAATCCTTGAGTGACCATATAAATAACTGAACAATTATGTTATAAATATACGTATTTAATAGTCACATAGTTAGGCCGGGCGTGGTGGCGCACGCCTGTAATCCCAGCACTCGGGAGGCTGAGGCAGGAGGATTGTTGTGAGTTCAAGACCAGCCTGAGCTACAAAGTGAGCTTAAGGCCAGCCTGAACTGCATAGTGAGACCCTGTCTCAAAAAGACAAAAAAAAAAAAAAAAAAAAAAAAAAAAAAAAAAAAAAATAGTCACATAGTTAACATTCAAATTTGGATAACTTTCTGCACATAAGTCTTGCTCCCTAAATTACCATATTTACCATTTATCATCAAGCATTAAACTAAAATCACTGGGCTGGAGAGATAACTCAGCAGTCTAAACGCCTGCCTGGTAAGTGCAAGGAGTGGGTTCAGTCTCCAGTAAAGCATGTAATGCCTGCCCCAGAACCCCAGGGGCATTTGCTTACTACCCATAATGGGAGTGGTGGTGCATACCTGCAATCCCAGAGCTGTGGAAGCTGAGACAAGAGGGTCACTATGAGTCTGAGCTGTGCGGCAAGACCCTCCACCACTTTTTAAATAGATTTTTAAAAAGTGGTTAAAGCAGAAGCACTTAGCAATGTCAAAGTATCACTAACTGCAATTACAGTCTTTTTGCCCAAGGATAAATGGGCCATTTCTATTATTCCTTCGAATACTTGGAATCAGCCATCATTTGTTCACTGAGGCTGTATTGGGCCCAGCAGCTGGTTAAATGAGACTTTACAGGGCCAGAGAGTTGAGCCAGGAGAATAAGTGCTTCCCTGCCAAGCGTAAGGGCCTGAGTTCAATCCCTGTTTCTGGAAAAAAAAAAGAGAGAGAGAGGAGAGAGAGAGAGAGAGAGAGAGAGAGAGAGAGAGAGAGAGAGAGAGAGAGAGAGAGAGAGAATTTACCTGAGTTATCAATAGGGCTGAAATTGGCTATGGATAAACACACAGGCTGGGGGAGCAGAGCATATTAAAACACAAACCTAAGTGGCTTGTGGAGGAAGGAGAATCCAGCAGGAGAGACAGAAACACTGCTGCTCTGGAGTAGAAGACTGCTTGTGGTTTCTGACAAATTTTTGCAACCTAAATTCATGTCATTTTTTTCCCTAAAATGCCAAGAGTCTAGGTTAGTCCCAGTCTTCATGTAAACAGAAGTAAATCATCATCACTGTTCAGTACAAAATGAGTTGAATTCAACATAGGCACACAAGGCGATTTTTCTTCTTCCTTCACCTCCCTGTGTGCCTTCTAGTCCACTGAGGACACATCGAGAAACAGCAATTTAAATTGATCATTTTGCAAATTTAACTTCAGTGATGAGACTGAGAGGAGCAGCGACAGTGGCAAGGAGATTGCAGGGTCAGTGGGCGCCCAACAGATTATTTCATAAATAAAAATGAAGAATGAAGCTTGCAATTGGCAGGCTAACAGCCTGCTAAAAAGCCAACCCAGGAAGCTCTAAACACAGTGCTTGTGACACGCCATGAATGGGACCCAGGCTGAGTATCTGTTTTGGCTTTCACTTACCAACAACTTACCAGGAAGCCGCCAGATGCTGGCACTCTGCTAGATGTCAAGCATTCACTGGAAGGTGAACAACAAACCTGGAAGACTACCTCCAAAGGATCAGAAGTCAGGGCTCTTGGCTTTCTCTGTTTAGAAATTTGGGTTTCTTGGCAAATGTATTATACTACCTAAAATTGCCACTGGTAATTCTAATGTCTATTTTTGCTTTATCAGTGTTATATTAACTTATCATATATTATGTGGAGATGCAAATGTTTAAATATCACTAGTAGTCAATGATTTTTTAACAAGACTTATTTAGGTTAATAGATTCTTAGCAAACATAGCACAAGAAGTGTGTAATTCTTAACCTTTTATGAATGGGACAGAGCACTGGATAGATAGTTTCAGCAAGAACATTCTCGAAGCTTTGCAAATAAAAAAACTCCAGCAACGTTTTTATTTTCTAAGAAGAAAACTGATTTAAGTAGAAAGTAAAATGCCTAAAGCTTAGCCCCTGTTATGGTTTGTATCTAGTTGTCCCCGGAACCACCACTCCCAAGCCTCATGCAATCATGGGGTGGGCTTTTAGACTCTGGGATTAATTCATGATCCAATGCTGGGATTATGAGTGTGAGTGCTACACCTGCCCTAGGGTGGACAGACTGAATACAATATCAGGCAGGGAGAGAGGCCTGCTGGGCGCTGCAGGCCCTACTCCTCTTTTTGCTTTTCACTGTTTTCTGCTGCCATGAACTGCTGCCCTCTGCCATGGGCCACTTCGCTGTGGAATGACGGAAACACTGGGTTTTCCCAAGATTTCACACATCGAGATGTTGACTGCTCTTCTATCAGTTGTACCTCTTTTGGAAAACAGAAAATCCAGGTTTCATCCTGGAAACCTCTAGTACCTCTTCCCAAGATGAGAATTAAACTCCATGAAATAGTTTTCTGAAATCATTTCCCTTTAGTAGATAGTGAACTAGTAGTTTCTGAATTTTGGAAATTTAATTTCAAGAGTAATATTATAATATAATTAATTGTGCTATACTGAGAGAATGCCAGGCATGGAAAGAAAATTTCTCTTTAAAGCTGTAAGCCACTTTTGGAAGAAATCAAGCTTTCGTACTGAATAATGCATAATTTAATTCTCAGTTGGGCATCTTAGGAATTAATTGACTTTGGAACTACTTTGCTTTTAGAAAGATATTTCTTTGAACTTTTACCTCATCTGATAAAACAGGAATAAAATTATGGGGAATAAAAAAGAAATAACATGTTATGAATATGGAGATAAATGCTGAATGCCAACAATGCCATCTCTACATGACACTAGGGAGGTTTTGTGCAAGGAAAAATTCTGCTTGCATACTAGCTAACTGTTTCTTTGTTTCTGCGTTACACAATTAAAATGCAAATACAGTCATTCTGTGGTATCCATAGGGGACTTGGTTTCAGAACTTCTATGGATATCAAAATCCATGGGTTTTCAAGTTCTTATGTAAAATGGTATAATATTTGCATATAACCTACACATATCCAACGACATGCTTTCTGTCTTCCCTAAGTTACTTACAATACTTAATACAATATAAATTATAAATAAATAATTGCTATACTGGATTACTTAGAAAAATAACAATTTAAGATGCAATTCTTTTTTAAAATATTTTTATCTAAAATTAGTGAACCCCTGGATTTGGACTCAAGGATACAGAACATTAGTTATATCAGGAATACAAAATTATTAAATGTAGAAAAAATTGAATTTCTATTTGAATAATTAACACATCAGCACTAATTGCTTAAAGTGTTATGAGCTTCAGAATTCTAATAACTGCCTGCTTATACCAAATTGAGTAAAAAGCTAGAGTGGGAAAATGTATAAATATAGAAAGAAGTCATTACACAAAAGATAAATGTAGAAGTATTTAGCTATTTTATTTGGATCTTGGATTCTACATGAATTGCTGAGTTCAGGAACTGAACTCTCTTGCATGTCAAAATAGAGGGACTACTGTCTGAATATTCTGCAGGGAGCGACACTTGGAATAAATGAGAAGCTATACTTTTAGAACTCGCATTGAGGGCTGACCTAATAGCTCAGAGGACTAAGACACCTGCTTAGGCACAGTGCAGTGGCCCAGCTTTGATCCCTGGTGGGATGTGCTGGCCCGGCCCGCAGTCCCGGGGTGGGGGGGCGCTGAGACCAGCAGTTGAGACTGGGTGTGGTGGCGCACCACTGTAATTCCAGCACTTGGGAGGCTGAAAATAGGAGAATCACTATGAGTCCAATCTACGTAGTGAGAACCCGTAGACTCTGTACTAAATACATAAAAAATAAATAAATTTTTGTATTCAAAATTAGAGAGTTGTGGAGCATAACAACTGAATGGGGAAACTAAAAGGAGATACAGTACATGCAAGTAGTACCAGTTTCTTTTTGTGTAAGGAAACTGATGAAATAATGTCAAACATGAATGTCAAAATTTGAGGGTTTTGCAAGGTGAACAATATAGTGCAGGACATGTTTTATAGTAGTATTTTATAATGAATCATGAAGAAGCACATACTGCAAGTGCAGGAATTTATCCACACATGAAATACTAATGAATCCAGCTGAGGTACAGCTTATAGCAATGCTTCCTAGCAGTTCATCTGGAGGCCCAGAGCCCACAACAAAGTCCCATGCAGGCCCACTTCATGGACATGTGCTGGAAAGTCCCAAAGGTCAGGTGGAAGCTGGGAAGTCTATGCCAGGGGGATGAAAGGTCTCCTCTAGCAAGCTTAGGAATCTGAACTGGAGCTAGGAAGCAACAGTCAAGAGAAGCACCAGAGCACCCCACAAAGTATCACAGCTGTCCTCAGCGACAGTGAGGTCCTGAGCATTTCCAGCAATGAGAAAAACAGTTCCCAGCAGAAAAGCCAATGTAACAAGCTTCACGAGGCTGAGCAGTGCACCATCTTCCTCTCTTGAGCCAGGAATTGATGCTCAAGATGGGGACCCAAGCTTCTCCAAAGTTCATCAGGAAAGCCAACGTGACAAGGTCCTCCAGTAGAACATCCCAAGAAAACTATCAGCTGCCAACAGCTCCACCAACTTCTCCAAACAGCATCCCTAACAGCATTCCAGCAGCTTCTCTTGTTCTGCCCTCATGCTACTGGCAACAACCAACAGGTGGGTCTCCTGCACCCAGCACAATGCTAGTATAATTCAGGTGGATGTAATAAGTTGACCACCTGTTAGAAATACACTACAATGTAAAAGGAATGTATTGTCTCATAACTGGGGCTTCAAAATGGAGAAAATACTTCAACTATCAGTGAACTGAGATATTAAAACTGTGTAATTAGAAACTATGTAGTCTGAAATCTTATAGCTACACTTCGATCCACGTTGTCTTCATTCTCAGTAGGTTCTTCGTTATAAGAAGAGCCAACAGATGCATTAGATTTCTCTCAAAATAGACATACCAATAAGAGTATCTACTTCTTTTCCAAGTCTCAGAAAAATTTCAAAAGGATCCTCAATTTGCTTGGCTTGTGTTAGATGCACCCCTCCATTCCAATCAACATTGGGGGAATGAAGACTCTTACTACAGACCTGGGCAATGATCCACCCCCTGTAAGGGTAAAGAGGCATGGGATGAACAGAGTACAGAAATAACCAAATTTCCTGACAGGTAGATAGAGCGTAGCTATCATAGTCCACTACCCTCCATTTCTCAAGGGAGAATTCAAAGGGTCATCATTAACACCTGGGGAATCTATAGGAATGCAGCTGAGACTCGCTAAATTAGAACTGAGATTCCAAAAAGATACCAATGTGATTTGTGTACATTAAATTTAAAAGGGCACAGACTGACCCTTCCACATAACAATAAAACTGACATCATTGTTTCCATCTTTGCCTTTTACCAGTCCATAGTCTTAATCATTTTGCTTTTCCACTTATCTATATTCTTAGGTTCAGTTTAGGAAAAAAAAAAATATATATATATATATATGATGACGCTAGGTAGCATGTTAAGGTTTGCTCACAGGAGAGATTTGCAGATCAATTCTCTTTTCTAGAATATCTTCAATCAAAATGCTTTCCATTTTACATTATGTTTCTTTTTCAGCTTTTTGTTAGATTCTTTTAATTTATATGTTTATAAATGTAGACGAGCTCTTGGGTGATCTTCTAGCCACAGTCCTCCTTCTGATTTTGTATAAATCACTTGATTGGCAGTTGCTATCTGTAGGGCTCTCTGGATGATCCACAATACTCAGAAGGGCTGTTGGAAGCACTCTGCATTCTTTGCCTTCTTGCTGTTTGGCTGCTGCACTTGGCCCGAAGGTGATGCTACTGGCAGAAAGTTTTCACCTTGGCCACCACCAGCAGCTTCACTGGAGTTTTTCAGTGGCAGCTCAGTAAAATGTCCTGGGATGTCGTTACTCAGTTGTTGCAAAGAGATAAAATGCCATTAGCATTCCCTGTGGTCTAGCTTACCAAAATACATCACACTCAGTGTTTCCTTAAAGATGACATTTATTTGATACTGACCATTAAATAAATAGTAAAGATTTGGCTCAGTTTATTTCTAATTTTAGGGTTCAACTTCTTTCTGTACCCTGACTTCTTGATTCTTGCTTTATTGAAGATATTTTGCTAAAATGAAAACTAAAATCACTTATATCCACTGAAGAATTTTTTTCTTCTTGATTATAAAAGTTAGAAAGCAGATATTTACCCTTAAAAACTTTTACTTGGAAGTGTAAATTTTATTTGCTATTACCTCCACTTTTCTAAAACTCAGAAAACTTTTAGAGCAGCCAAAATAACAAAAGCAGTGACCTGGGAGACAACTGTTTTTCCTAGAGGAGGGCAAAGAGAATGCTGAAGAAATTAACATTTAAAATGGCTGTTGTTTGCATTTTAATCTCGTTTTTCTCACCTGAAAGGAAACATACATACGTGCAGATCTTCATTTTCAGTCTCTGTTCCTATGATGCGAACGTTACTAATTCACCCTACAACTTGAAGACTAAACAATCATATGCCCAAAACCATAGTGTTTATTTCTTCTGAAAGAATATTTTAACCATTATGCTGAGTGTCAGTTTTAGGCAGGAAAGATAACAATGAACGCAAGTGAAATATAATGCAGCTGATCAGAACTTAGAATTCGAACAAGCTATTATCATTTAATTTGTAAATATCATACAAGAAGGTAAATAGAAAGATACTGTGGAGTATTCCTTCAAACAAGAAGGAAATGCTGCCATTGTTGACCACATGGTGGAATCCTGAGGAGCAAAAGAAATGTTCAGACAAGAAAATGAAAATTGTATTACCTCACAGATATGTGAAATCTAAAACCTTTGAACATTTCTTTAAATAGAATCTATTTTTAATACCTTCAGAAGTAGCCTTTGATAAGCAAAGGTGGCAGGGCAGAATCTGACGTTTCTAAGCCACTCATTAGCTTGTGTGGACGTTGATAGTTCATTGACATTTCCTAAGAAGAAAATAATGAAGTTTTCATTAATTGCTTATGCTTTTAGAAGTTACTTAGCTTTTTTAACTTTCATTTGGAATATCTGCTTGGCAATCACTGGTCCTAGGAAAGTGATACTCTGTTAAGGTAGATCTTTTGTACCATACACCCCTGAGAAGTCACTGCATGGCATGGTAGTCACAAGTGGCCCCTGACCTGTGTCTAGCACAGAAGAGGGCATCTTACAAATGCAAAATCTGTACTGAACTTTTCAAAGCTCATTTGAGTCTTCTGGAGGCTGAGGGAGGAGGATCTGGGAAACTTAGCAACTTAGTGAGATCCTAAAATTTAAAAATTAAAAATAAGTCTAATAATGCACCTTACTGAGTAGGCTCTGAATTCAAGCTCCAGATCCACAAAACAAAAACAAAGAAATAACTACAAAAACATTATTTAAAAAAAATAGAATATAAAATGCCTTATGAATTTTCTATTAAATCTGTTATTACAGATTGATGTATTATGTCAAGTATTATTTTATTTTATTTTTTTTTTTTTTTTTTGTCTTTTTGAGACAGGGTCTCACTATGCAGTTCAGGCTGGAATTAAGCTCACTTTGTAGCTCAGGCTGGTCTCGAACTCACAACAATCCTCCTGCCTCAGCCTCCCGAGTGCTGGGATTACAGGCCTGCGCCACCACATTATACTATTTTAGATAGAGTTCAACAATTTGTATTATTGAATTCAACTTCAATATTTTATCTCACATTTTAAGATAATTATCCCATGTTAACTGAAAGTGAAAAGCCCGTGTTTTGTGGCCCAGTATTTTCCCCCATGATTCTGATCTTCCTGCTTTCTTTCTGACAAGAATTTAACTTGTTTCATAATTGCTTAATAACATTTAAATTGTTGGTCAGTGAGGTATTTTGACCTTCATTATTTCTGGTGACAACAGAGACAGAAGGACATATGCATATCTAATTTGTTTTGAGATTAGGAGAATAGATAAAACATGTATTCCATAGCATTGTGTGTGTGTGTGTGTGTGTGTGTGTGCGTGTGTGTGTGTGTGTGTGTGCTCAAACTGTCAAATAACAGAAATATAGAGACTAACAAGGAGTTAAGGTCTAAAAGAGACAACAGACAGAATAATGTTTCCCCTGAGAAATCTTTGAAAATACCAATGACTTTGGCATTCCAGTACCACATCTGTGGCTTAGCTAGAGGTAATTTTTCTTTATATTGGAATGAGAAATAGTTATGCTTTGAAATTTAAAAAATTAAAAATAAATTAGTGACAGTCTGTTATGTTCTTTATTCCTACTGAATTAAGTAGCAAATTTATGAAAAATTGAGTAATAAGAAAATACTTAATATAAGAAAAAATTAGAGTTGAACAGTTGGTTTCCTAGGCAGCAATTTGCATAGGTATTCTACTAAGTGAAGAGTTGGTGTCGAATCTTGTATTGCTAAGTGGCTTTGCTTAGAAATTTTATTGACACAATTATGATGCATTTTTCCATTAGAAAACCAATTTTCACATAAGTGGTGAAATCAAGTGCCAGCTTGATTGTTATAGTGAGAAGGATTATGCTGTCAAGTCAGATGGAGCCATGTGAAGACAGTGTTTTTGTTTAGAAAGGTTCTGAAAATTATCTGAGTGCAAAAGATCAGCACGACAATAAACCTCTACCTTTATCCCATAAGTTTCTAAAGAAATTCTTTTCTACATGGGAATTCAAAAACATAGAAAATGTCATAGGAAATAACTTCAGTTTTCATATTAAATTTAATTTTTAAAAATTTTTATTTCATATTGCTTAGCTGGAATGCCATGTTGACAGTGTTTTTACATTTCTGGCATTGGCAGATGTTGTGGTCAGACAATTTAATTTGGTATCTTTTGTTGTTTGCACAGTACATCATGAAACCAGGACCAGCCAATAAGACAGATCCATTTCTGTACCCACTTACTCTTAGGCTCTTCTGTTACTCTACTTTATTTAAGTTATGCTGAATTTAGCCTTTTTTTAAAAATATTCTATCTTTGGTATTTTTGAACCAAACTTAGTTTGCTTTCATGATGTTGCCTAGCTTCAACTCTGTCCTTACAAATATAAAATATACACTCAGTAAAGAAACGCCAAAAAATTAAATGAGTAGATTGATTTATAAGATTTTGAAGGACATTTCTATTCGTGAGTCACATGTATTCAGAGTGTGTATAAGTTCTGGAGTCCTAGGATATCAGTGTAATTATTCCACAAGGATGAATTCTATGCTGGTAAACAAGGTGACTTGGTTGTTTTGGTAGGACTTATAGTAATATGGATAGTTTTTGAGTTATGGCCATTTAATATAACTCAGAACAATAAACTGGGAAAATATGCATTGCAAGATGGTTTTGAACCTGGAGAGATTTGAAGCATGTCCTAAATATTAGCATCTCTGTTGGAAATAACCAGGCTCAATGAGTCACTGAAGTAGAAAAGCACAGACAAAAATTTGTAGTAGAGGCTTTTGTAACTAAGAAAGATGAAAGGAATTGTGTAAGAAGATACTAAATAGAAATAGACCCATGCAAGTAGAGTATATAAAAGATCAAGCCCAGATTGGTGATACCAGGGAGGCTTAGGTTTTTGGTAATATAATTTAATGTATTTCCATTAAAATATGGGAAAATAATGTACTGTGGTAGACTTTGTGATGCAGATATTGTATATAAATACAGTGCATGAGCATAAATTCCTAGTAGAGTGTGGTAAACTACTGACCATTATGGCCACTTATCTTTCAGGAAATGTATGAAGTGACAGGCATTGTAAAAATATATTTTTAAAAGAAACCATACTTTAAGATATCAAGATCATTTGATGACTGTTTTTATCTTGACTAGTGGCTTCAAAAAGGCCACAAGAAATTGTTATTTTTATGAAGAAAATTATAATTTTTACAGAGAACGAGGAAGGCTTGGCGAGTGCAGCAGAAGTGCCTATCTGTACAGCACATGAGGGCAGATCTCACTTCAGACTTGGAGTTTGTAGACACACTATGAAGAACCATGGTCTACGGAGCCCAATCTCAGTTCAATTTGTCATACTGGTCGGGAGATCATGAGGGGCTGCTGAAGCTATGTTCTTCAATGTAAAAGGTCTGCATTTAGTGTCCTGTTCATCTGACCCTACTTAATGTAGCACCTGAGACTTTGCAATATGAAGCAGTCATTTTTTATTGTCATATACTGTGTTTGCTGGTCTTGGTTGGGTAATACTGACTTGTGGTCTCTCATTCCTTTGCAATTGAATCATTCTTCTAGAGCAGGGACCACATGTACGCTGAACTAGCTTGAAGGTCAAATAGCACTTCATTTACATTATTGGCATTTCTTTTTTAAAAAATAATTTCATTGAGAAACAAGTAGCAACGAGACAGTTTCAAAACCAATTAGTAGGACAGTTTCAATAATTAATACATTGCATATTTTTGTCTTAGTGGTTGGTCATTGTACAAGTTGCAGACATGGTATCCTATCCACAAACACTATTAGAACAAATCTTTCTATTCATTGAATTAAGAGAATGTAGCTCTATATCTATCCTAACTACTTTGAATACAGATACAAAATGGTTGTTCTGTTGTATCCCCTTTTTTGTTTAGTTTTTTCAGAGAAGGGTATTCCATTGCCATTTAAATATTATAGGTGTGTGAATTCAGCAAAATATTCCAATATAGTCCAGTAGTCCATAATAGTAGTGGGTTTTCCATAAGACTGGCAAATGTCAGAAGTTGTTGACTTGAGCCTTTTACAGCTCAGCATATTAATAAGGATTTTCTTGTTATACTTATTTTTATACTTTTCTGCTGGATGGTTAAGACCAAGACATCTCAATAGAATTTCCTGGAGTATCTGGAGGATGGGTGGGAGTCTAAATGATCAGCTGTCCTCTCCACATGTTTTGTTTGGACATCTTCACAGTACAGCAAGTTCAGGGAAGTCAGACTGGCTGGCTAGCTCCTATTGCAGCAGGTTGTAGGTAGTACTAGCTTGTGGTTGGCTTACGCTAGAATGAATTTTGCAAAATAAAATGTTCTAGGCAAAAGTTACAAAGCATTTTTATAATTTATCCACAGATATCTTAGGAAGTCATTTCTATTTCTAAGAAAATAGAAAAACCAACACTGTTTTATAAGAAAAGTAAAACACTATGTCCAGACTTGATTCATATAGAAGAGAGTAAGTTTCTCCTCCTTGATTTTGTAAGCCCTCCATTCACCAAACAGAAGAGAGGAACTGTGGATATTTACATCTGATACAAGCAACACTTGCAGCAGCATGCTGATATGACAAGTGTGTCTGGGTCTTCAGAGAGTATTACAGACAACACTAGGAATAGAACTTATAGTACCAGATTCATCTTACCAATATCCACATATAGTATGACCCCCAAAAGCATAAATAGGACACTGGAGGTATCAGGGTTGGTCGCTGGGATTACAGGCGTGAGCCACCATGTCCAGTCCCAGTCACCATCTCAGCGCCCCCTGGAGTTGAGGCCAGCCGGCATAGTGGGGATCAATCTCCAGTCTGTGTGCCTGACTAAACAGGTGCTATTAATCTACTGAGCTATCTGGCTGGCCGTTAGCTTTTTTTCTTTTTTTTTTTTTCCTTTTAAGTACTAGGGTATATTTAAGTCATCAATTTGTTAATCAAATTAATGTTTCTTAATTTATTTTCCCCTAATTTTCATTGTTTACTTTCTCCTATTTCTGCTTCCAATGTGTAGTTCTTTTCTTCTTTCTTTTAACCATTTTTTTAAGAGGGCTACTGAGAATCAAGCTCAGGACTTCTTACCAGGTAGGTGCTGCACCTTGGAGATAAATCCCCAGCCCCTATAACCACTGTTATGCAGATCTCTCACATACCATGTCTTATTCTAGGTAGAGAAGAACCAGTTGCAGCAAGAGTCAAGCGTTGTTCTCACCTTCATTAAATTAACTACTTTTTTACAATTTAATTTCAAAAAATTACATTTGCTTCTATAAAACAAATTTATACTGCCAATATAATAAGCTTTATAAAGATTAGATACATAGCGCTCTGAAAACCATTAATGAAAAGATTTTCTTCTGTCCCTTATTATAAGAATTGTGATTGAATATTATTGTGAATGTTTTAGTTAAAAATTATTAAGGCAAAAAGCACATTTTACAATACCCTTTCAAATATTGTCATCCAATTCAGATATGCTTAACCCACTGTGCTTGCATTTTCTGAAGCAGTTGTGGAAGCCTTTTTCTATTGAGTTTCTTTAGTTGTCCAGTTAGGGCTGCCATGATGTCCTGAGTTGATTGCCAACATTTGTTTCTCAAGGAGGTCATTTTGCAGAAGCCACACATGGTACCAGAATAAGTGAATAAAGTAGATGACTATACTGCATGCTTTTATAAGTCTATGAATCCATTGAATGACATTTCATAGCACTATTCACTGAACTTTTTATCACATCTCTTTCAAAAAAGCACAAACAGGGACTTATATAACTGCTTCAGAAAGTGGCAGGAAGGATGGATGGGATCAATGTGCTTGAGGAGAGGAGGAGCATTCTGACGGGCATTCATACCAATGAGCCTTTTACTGTAACAGTTTTTGAACTTGAATGTTCAGCCAGGAATATAGCTCAGCAACCCAGCACCTGCCTGGCAAGTACAAGGTCCTGAGCTTGATTGCTGGCACCAAAACAAACAAGCAAACAAACAGACAAGCAATATCCACTGCCCGTTGGTCATCCCTTATGCACTTGTGTGTGAAGTTCCATCTTCTCTGAGATCTTCAAGGAAAGTGCTGCATGTGTGAACAACTAAGAGACGGCCCTGCAGGAAGGGCAAGATCTTTGAGGAACAGAGATGGATCTCTTGCCATCCATCTTAAAAAAACAGGTAAATTTTGGCAGCTTTGTATGGAATGTTGGAAGAGTTTGCAGTTATCCGTTTGCAGCATGGCACTGAGAAGACTTCAATGACCACATAGGAAATATAAAGCTCATGTGTTGATATATAAGTTTTGATCTACCTAGGTCTTAACCATCCAGCAGAAAAGTATAAAAGTATAAAAATGAAGTATACATCGTGAGCCCATAATATTAAGCTGAGCTGTAAATGGATATGGTCGACAATTTCTTTGAATAACTCCCTATGGTTGCAGAATGCTGGACTGTGTTGGATTGTGGTGT